>JACCIY010001632.1:0-62756 GCA_025506505.1 Flaveria sonorensis | reverse complement strand
GCTTTATGTAGACTATATTAAGATTGTCAAGCTTGTACACCATGAGGGACATCCAAATTTTCAAAGCCTATTCGCTAACTAACATAGAATTCTTCAGCTCTCCGTATATAAATGCACACTTGACATCCATTTGGTACACAATGAACTTCATAGATATAGAATAAGCAAGAAACAGTCTGATGACGTTCCAGTCCAGCTACTGGTACGACACCTCATCATAATCTATCCCTTCTCCTTGATTTTAACCTTGGGCTAACAATCTCGCTTTAATTATGATGACAATTCCCTATCATCAATCTTGTTCCTATATAGCTACCTAGTTATGATAGGATACATTCCTTTAGAAAGGTCAACCGGTTCCCATACTTCTTGTTTTTTGAATTAAAGCGAGTCTTCCCGCATTGCCTCTATCCAACTGTTATCCTGAAGAGCTTATTTGATATTCTTTGGGACTGTCTGACAGAAGAGCATCGGAAACCAATAGATGTTTGCAACACCTAATTTGCTCTTTGTCACCTTTTCATCTAAAGCATTAATAATGTTAGACAGCGGATAATCTTTATGTATCCATGATGTAGGAATGACATCAACTTGAATGGATATATCAAGATTGGAGGCATTCAAGTTTGGTTGTGTGTGAAGCATCTTCTAGATTGAAGTGCATGTGAGAATCAAGAAAATAATTATAAGCTTCTTAATGTTGAACATCCAATCAGAAGCACTCTAATAATTATCATCTGGTGAATCACTGTAATATCAACATGCGCTTGAGATGAGAAGATGTAGAAATTCTGGAGAATTACTAGAGAGGATGTTGGCACTTTGCTTGGACCCGCATCTGTTGATGCACTTTGAACGTCTATTTGTCGGATTGGATCAGGTGTTATAGAACATTTGTAGATTGAGGAGATGAAATGATGATGGTATCAATAGAAAGTCATCTTTATCAACTATATTGCTCAAGAGGATCCAACAGCTTGATAATCACCTGCAATGGACAAAATAAAAGATTAAAACGAATTGTAAGAGAGTCAATATCAAAAAACCAGGTAGGACCATTTGATGATTTGGGAAGGAATATTATTAAAACATTTATGGATTTATTAATTAAGTTTAATCATGGATTAAACACTTTAAATGCTTTGAGACTAATGAATATCCAACAAAGAATCCTTCATCTGATTAGAGCAAACTATCCAAAAGGATCTCTCTTTTACTATTAATGTTTTATTTTGTACAAACAAGCTTTGTTACTAGTTCTGCCCAAAAACTTATTGGCGGTTTAGCATTAGTTAACATCGTGCTTTTTACTTCAATTAGTGTTCAATTCCTTCTTTCAGCTACCCATTTTCTTGAGAGTTCTAGCTACACGAAGTTGATGCGCAATACCCTTGTTACTACAAAATGAACTCATATCATCAGTTTTGAATTCAGTTCCATTATCACTTCTAATTGACTTTAATTTTAAAATCCAATTGATTTTCAAATTTGGCGATAAAGCCTTTGATGATTTGTGCTAATTTAATTTTATGAGGTATGAAAAGGACCCAAGTAAACCTTGAAAAGTCATTAATGATCACCAAACATACATCTTTTTTCTATGCTCATGATATGAGTTAGGCCAAAAAGATCCATATGAAGAAGCTTCAATGGAGTATTGTTTGAGTTCACAAGCTTAGGCTTATGGGAAGTTTTAATGTTGCTTCCATTTGAGACATGCTGAATAATGGTCAAGTAAATGAAACACTTTCTAAGGTAAGCCAATGACATGGTTACCCTTAACTAATTTGTTCATGTTTTTAAAAGTTTGTATGTCCCTATCGCCTATGCCATAGTTATGATTCACTAATTGATGATTTGGAAAGTAAACATGTTTCTCTTTTGGTTGGACAAAATTGCGATTTAGAACATGTGTTATTCTTCCTCGGGTTTTCAAGACACCCATCTTTGGGAATGTAAAATCCTGGTTTTAAGATGTAGTAATGAGTTCTGTGAATTGAGTAGAATATTATTTATCACAAATTATGACACACATCAACAAGTTGAACTTCAAATGTTCGTACTAGTTAACTTTGTCAAAGTTGACCTAGCCATTCATCAATATTCCTTCACCACTAATTCTTCCACCTTGTGAATCTCCCAAAATGCCATCATAATTCCTTGAATAAGCTTTAAGTCATGTAGAAGGGAACTATCTCCTATCATGTAGAAGGGAACTATCTCCTGTCATGTGTCAAGAACATCCACTGTCCACATACCATATATTATTAGACCTTCTCGGATGACGTTACAAGCACAAACAAATTAGTTAGAATGTTGAACCCAAGCCATGATGGTCTTGGGTTTCCTATTTTTATCAACCACTGTGACTTTTTGGTATGTTCCTTTGAATTTTCCTTGGTTTGAAATTCATCAGATTCATCAAAATCAGGCTTTGAAAATCATGCTTGAAGTTCATAAGCAAAGGACCTCGCCTTTTTGTTTTTAACGAATCTTGATGATAATGGTCTTTGTTTCACATACTCAATCTCATTAGAACAATCTAAATTGTATCAAAATAATGATCACTTTTTTTGTAACACCCGAAATTTTTGTCAAATAAAAATAAGAAAAGCAATAGGAAGAAGAAATAAAGTATATTGAAAGATAGGAAAAGGAGCCAAAGTGGAGGGGCCAAAGTGCAAAGTACAAAAATCAAATATTTTAATATATTTTGAGCATGGCCGCCCCCATATCACCTTTTTTGCATCTACTTTAGACTGGAAGAAGAAAGAAGAAGAGAGCAGATTTTTCTCTCGGTTTTTAAGGAAGAAGAGGCTGATTTTCGCATATTGGTGAGTGTTCTTTGTGTTTTTGGTTCGGTTTGTTGGTTTCGACCTTAGAACCGATTTTTTGTGATCTTTGTGTTCGGTTTGTTTGTTTTTGTGGTGTTTTTAGGTGTTTGAACTCTTGTGCACGCAAGTTTGGAGGAGTTTTACTTGCTGGCTGCATAGGTGAGCTCTAGACCCCGATTTTTATGTGTTTTAAACTTCTTGGGGTGAAAATGCATGTTTAAAAAGGTTTTACAATTGTTTTATGTTTACCCGTATGTTTATGTGTGTTTATGTTTGTGTTTTTATGGTTGATTATGTGTTGTTGATGCTTAGAATGATAGGAATAAGTTTCAAACAGTTTAATATGCAGATTGGGTTGAATATAAGTCTGAATATGCATAACTGTTGGTCATGCGCCCAAATAGGGCTCATGCGCCTAAAATTCGACTTAGAAAACTTAAGTGAAGGTCATGCGCCCAATAGTTCCCATGCGCCTAGAATTTTGCCAAATAGCCTAAGTACCAGCCCATGCGCCCAAACAGTACCTCATGCACCTATTGACCAATGACTAAGTGTAGTTCATGCGCAAATAGTCTTCATGCGCCTAAGTGTTGGTGCGCCTGCAGAGTGCTCATGCGCCTAGAACACTTAGAAAATTTTCTAAAATTTTGGAAATTATAAATTTTAAGACTTAACCCTGGGATGTTTTGTTGGCTATGTTTATTGATTTTTTGCATGTTTGTTGCCTGTTGTTATTTCCATATTATGTATTTATTATGTGACTTTTACATGGTGTGTTTATGCTTGTAAACATAAAGTATTATCATAATGAAAGTGAAAGATTAATGAAAATGAAAAGTGGAACATAAAGAATGAATGAAAAGTCTTGCCAGCAAAATGAAAGGAGGTTCACAGCCAAGGGTTGTCATCTCAACTGTGTGAGGGTTAGCTACCCAATGAGGATGCACGCGGGTCAATCTTTGAGATTGACGGGACCTTTGTTACTTACCTCAGGTGACTGGGTCAGCTTCGTGCACAATGTTTGGGGTCTGTTTATAGACCTAGGCCAGCACTAGCTTCATGCACAATGTCGGCGTATTGCAATTGGTCCAGTAGAAAGTGAAAGATAATAATGAAAGTGCGGAATGAATGAGAAGATGATGAATGATAATAATGAATATTATCTTTTGTACGTATGACGTGTGAACACGTACGAAAGTAGTGAATTTTATGAAAAGGAAGTATTTAAAGAAAATGATATTTTCGTATATAAATAAAGGTATTTTAATGTTTTAAAACTAGAACTCACTCAGCAACGCTGATTTTTCTGCATCTTTCAGTTGGTAGGTAAATGTTGCTGAGGGTGGCACGCGGGGGAAGCTACTCGTCATGGCAAGACTGGCATCCATTCAATCTTTATGATATTATTGTGTTGTAATGCAACTAATTGATTGTTTTGTAAGCCTAACTTACAACGATGTATTATTTGGCAATAATAGTATAAGCATGAATGGTTTTTGTTAACTTAATCCGCTGCTTAATCTTGTGAAATGTATAATGTTTATATGTATAATGCTATGATTGACTAACTATGAGGTCTCCGGGAACGGGGCCTTACAAGTTGGCATCAGAGCCAAGGTTTAAGAGAAATGGGTAAATATTTTCAAAAACCTAAACTTAAACTGAGAATGGGACCGAGTGGAGGGATGCCAACCCGAGTAGCTACGTGCCATCAGGTATATCCTTTCTTAATGTTAACCGGTATTATGTGTGTGTGCTATCTGATTTATGTGCTTTTAGTAGATTTGATAATGCTGTAGTCAGGATAGGAAATGCTCGGGGAATGAAGAGTAAAGTAAGTGGCTAATCACAACTGGCCACTGTAATTAGGGACTTACTATACTTGATATAAACTGAGCTATTACCTTGAATGACCATGTTAGTGTTTCAATCTTATAGTGATTAGAGGATGGCTGGAGGAAGATCGTCTAAGCCTTTTAGAGGGAGTATGAGGTGGTCGTGGTGCTGGGCCCATGCCACAAGGAACAAGACAAGGACTGTAGAGACGGCTCTTGCTGAGCCTGGGCTTCATCATCCGAAGGGTGTGGATGAGAGTGCTAACTTAAGAGCCTAAGTAAAGGAGGCAGTTATGGAAGAAGTGTATCATGTCATGCAGACGATCCTACCATCTGTGGTAACCGAGGTCATCCGTGCTGTGAGAGAGGATGAGAGGAAGGAGGAGGAGAGAAGGAAGACAACTGAGAGAAGGGGAAATAAGGGAGATCATGGTGAAGAGGAGAACTGAACACTGGGATGGTGGCTTCCAGTGATGAAGAGGAGGTGGAAGTATGGGAAACCACAAAGGGCTGTAGTTTTGGGGCATTCCAACGATGCAAACCCCCAACTTTCGATGGCAACAGTAATGCTGCCGCTGCTCACCGCTGGGTAACAGAGATGGAGTCAGTGTTAGAGATTAGTGAGTGCAGGGAAGGCCAGAAGGTGAAGTTCGCAACTCACTCGTTCGTTGACTCGGCTCTGGGTTGGTGGGAAAATATTGTCCAAGCTGAGGGCAGCAGGGCCATCGGGAGGATGAGGTGGGGAGAGTTGAAGAAATTGTGATTGAGGAATTCTGTCCTCACCGAGAGCTCGACAAGATAGATAAAGAGTTCCTACAGCTTGAGGCTGGAACCATGACCCACCAGCAATACACCACCAAGTTTAACAAAATGGCGAGGCTGGTGCAGATCAGGTGACGCCAGTATTAAGAAAGATTAAGAGATATATTCAGGGATTGCCGGCTGATATCCGCAGGCATTTGATTGCTGCCGGCCGGGTACCTTTCGATCGGTGGTAGACCTGGCGGGTAGGTTGTATGATGAGAGGGAGGAGACCGTGGTGGAAGCAAATAAGAAGGGTGGTTGGGTAAGAACTGGAATTGGAGAGGTTTGGACATGGTGGTTTCACTCCAAACAATAAGAGATGAGGATGGATGACCCAAGAGTGGGGTCATCAAGCTCGGGGATTAAGAAGTGTGGCAATGTGGGAAGGAGCACACTGGTAAGTGCAAGTGGGGATCGAATGTATGCTTCAAGTCTGGAAAGCCTGGTCACATTATGAAGTATTGTAGGGTGTTGAGGTGCTATAACTGTGGTGAGGAGGGGCATGTGAGCAGGGATTGCAAGAAGTCAAGGGCGGAGAATTCTGGGGTGAAAAAGAGGACGGAGAGTGAAGGGCAAAGGGCAAGCGCTAGAGCATTAATGATGACCTGAGAGGAGGCCAGAGTGGACCCTGATGTCATGTCAGGTATGTTTCTAGTAAACCAAACTTGTGCTTCTGTATTATTTGATTCTGGTGCTAGTAGGAGTTTCATTTCTGCTGCTTTCTGTGCTAAGTTGCCTATTAGTAGTAGGAGTATTGATGAGCCCTTTGATGTAGAGACTTCTATTGGTAAGTCTACCAGAATTTTTGATATGATAGAAGATTGTGACATAGAACTAGAGGGCCATAGGTTCTCTGCTAAACTATTTGTGATGCCCCTAGGCGGATTTGATGTAGTTCTAGGGATGGATTGGTTAACAACCTATGAGGAAAATATTATGTGTTACAAGAAGATGATTCGATTAATTGCGCCCCGATGGAAGTTCAGTGACGGTCTACGGTGATCGAGTGACAACGGTTCCTAAGGTGATCTCGATGGCGGTGGCAGAGAAGTGCATGAAATACGGATGTAGTGCCTACCTGGCTTATGTGAAGGAAGTGGACGCGTCAGTACCACAATTTTCTGGTGTACCAGTTATGTGTGACTTTCCGGACGTGTTCCCGGAAGATTTACCAAGTGTGCCACCGGACCGTGAGATCTAGTTTCAGATTGATTTGATACCCGGTGCTCAACCTGTTGCCAAGGCACCATACCGATTAGCTCCGACTGAGATGAAGGAACTAATGGTTCAACTACAGGAGTTGATGGACAAAGGGTTCATCCGACCGAGCATCTCTCCTTGGGGTGCTCCGGTCTTGTTTGTTAAGAAGAAAGATGGTAGTATGAGGATGTGTATAGACTACCGGGAGTTAAACAAGCTAACGGTGAAGAATCGATATCCCCCACCGAGAGTTGATGACTTGTTCGATCAGTTCCAAGGTGCCAATTGGTTCTCAAGGATTTGATCTCCGATCTGGCTGCCATCAATTGAAGGTGAAGGAGCAAGATATTCCTAAGACAGCTTTTCGCAAACGATATGGACACTACAAGTTCCTCGTTATGCCTTTCGGTCTAACTAACACACCGGCTGCCTTTATGGATTTGATGAACCGAGTGTGTCGGCCAATGTTAGATAAATTAGTGATTGGTTTATTGATGATATCCTGATTTATTCAAAAAATGAGGAAAAACATGCCGGCCATATATGCGAAGTATTGGAGACACTTAGAAGAGAGAAGTTGTATGCTAAATTCTCTAAGTGTGCTTTTTGGTTGCGTGAAGTTCAATTTTTGGGTCACGTGGTGAATTCTGAAGGAATTATGGTAGATCCGGCGAAGGTTGAGGCAGTGATGCAATGGAAGTCTCTAAAGTTGCCATTCGAGATTCGTAGTTTCTTGGGTTTGGCAGGCTACTACAGAAGATTTATTCAAGACTTTTCCAAGATAGCCTCACCTTTGAAATTGACTCGCAAGGAGGTGAAGTTTGTGTCGGGTCGAGAACAAGAGGATGCTTTTGAGGAGTTAAAAGCAAGATTAACTCAAGCTCCTGTCTTGACATTACCCGAAGGGAGTGAAGATTTAGTGGTATATTCGGATGCCTCTTATTCGGGACTGGGCTGCATGTTGATGCAACATGGAACGGTAATAGCCTACGCGTCCGATAGCTGAAAATCCACGAGGTCAATTATCCCACTTATGATTTGGAGCTAGCAACTGTGGTCTTTGCGTTGAAGATTTGGAGACATTACTTGTACGGGATGAAGTGCACAATCTTCATGGGTCACAAAAGCCTAAAGTATTTCTTTGGGCAGAAGGACCTCAACATGAGGCAGCGGAGGTGGCTGGAATTGATCAAAGATTATGATTGTGAGATCCATTACCACCGGGTAAAGCCAATGTAGTGGCCGATGCCCACAGCCGGAAGGAGAGACCTGAGCCAATCCGGGTGAAAGCTTATCAATTGGTGATGACCTCTGACGTGATGACACAGGTCAAAGAATTTCAGAATGAGGCGTTGAAAGAAGATCTCCTTAACTCTGAAAGGATGAGAGGTCTAGTCACGGAGTTGGGAGAAAATACCCATGGAGTTAGAACCCGCTTCGGGGGGATGTGGATCCCTCGTTATGGAGGTTTACGGGAGCGGATTATGGATGAAGCTCATAAAACTCGATACTCTATTCATCTTGGTGCTACCAAGATGTATCAAGACATGAAGAAAGATTACTGGTGGCTGGGAATGAAGCGCAATGTAGTGAAGTATGTGAGTAAGTGCCTTACTTGCTTGCAAGTGAAGGCAGAACATCAGAAGCCATACGGAAAGATCCAACCGTTGGATATACCCGAGTGGAAGTGGGAGCACATCACCATGGACTTCATAACGAAGTTACCTCGTACGGCAAGGGGTACGATACCATATGGGTGATAGTTGATCGTCTGACCAAAAGTGCTCACTTCCTACCGATCCACGAGATGTATTCATCCGAGAGACTGGCGAATCTGTTCATTAAAGAGATTGTAGCTCATCATGGTGTGCCGGTGTCAATCGTGTTAGACCATGACACCAGGTTCACATCAAAGTTTTGGAAAAGATTCCATGATGTGATGGGGACGAGGCTACACATTACCACGGCTTACCATCCCCAGACAAATGGTGATGCGGGCCCAAGTGTTGAAGACCGGACCTTAATGTTTTTGGAGGCCCAAGACCGCGCTGCAGGAAAATAGGCTTAACCTGGGCTACGAGCCTTCGTTTCTGACGTGCTACCAGTCAAAACGACCGTGGAAACGAGGGATACATCATGGTAACCTGCAATACGGGTTATCCCTTTATTTTTCCAAAATAAGGCCTCTAAATGGGTTTTTGGGCCACTTTTATGTTTTTTTTAGTTTTTCGGTTTTGTTTTGGGCTTTTGTTTGGCCATGGTGCCCATTCGAATTTGGCTTGTTATTTAAGTTGTCTTGATGTAATTTGGATGGTCACTTGATCATTTCTGCAATTAAAAGTTTGTCTTTTCAAATTCGGGACTTTTGGGGTCGAATTTGGGGTTTGGGTGAAGATCATCACGGGTATTCGCAGAATCAACGTTTTTGAGCTTTGATTTCATTCCGTACGCTACATCAGATGGTCATCTGAAAGGACGATTCAGATGCTCGAGGATATGCTCAGAGCATGCGTGATCGACTTTGGAGGAAGTTGGGATGATCACTTACCATTAGTGGAATTCTCATACAACAACAATTATCATGCCAGCATTGGTATGCCACCATATGAGATGCTATATGGTAGAAGGTGTAGAATGCTGTGTGTTGGGGAGACATCGAGCAGAAGGAGTTGGGATGTTTTGAGGTGATTGAGGCTACGACGGAGAAGTTGGAGAAGATCAAAGCCTTTATGAAGGCGGCGAAAGATAGATAAAAGTCGTATGCCGACAAAAGGCGTAGACCGATTGAATTCAACGTGGGTGGTAGAGTCATGTTGAAGGTCTCACCTTGGAAGGGGATCATCCGTTTCAGAAAAAGGGGCAAGCTGAGCCCGAGATACATAGGGCCTTTCCGAATTATTACACGAGTAGGAGAGGTGGCCTATCGATTAGAGCTACCCGATGAGTTAAGTGGAATTCACCCAACATCCCATGTATCTCATCTGAGGAAGTGCCTAGCTGATGAAGATATGATTGTACCACTGGACGACATCGAGGTGGATGAACGGCTCAATTATGTAGAGCAACCAGTGGCAATCATCGACCGGAAGGAGAAGAGACTGCGGAATAAAGTGGTTCCACTTGTGCGTGTGCAGTGGAAACACCGAAAGGGTTCTGAGTCTATGTGGGACACTGAGGAAGAAATGATACAACATTACCCATAGTTGCTCGAAGAGTGATAGGTTTCGGGGACGAAACCTCTTTAAGGGTGGTAGACTTGTACACCCGAAATTTTTGTCAAAATAAAAGGAAAGAAAAGCAATAGGAAGAAGAAAATAAAAGTATCTTGAAAGAAAGGAAAAAGAGCCAAAGTGGAGGTGGCCAAAGTGTAAAGAGTACAAAACTCAAATATTTTAATATATTTTGAGTATGGCCGCCCCCATATCACCTTTTTGCATCTGCTTTTCGACTAGAACAAGAAAAAAGAAAGAGAATAGATTTTTCTCTCGGTTTTTCAAGGAAGAAGAGGCTGATTTTCGCATATTGGTGAGTGTTCTTTGTGTTTTGGTTCGGTTTTGTTGGGTTTCGACCTTAGAATCGATTTTTATGTGATCTTTGTGTTCGGTTGTTTGTTTTTGTGGTGTTTTTTAGGTGTTTGAACTCTTGTGCACGCAAGTTTAGAGGAGTTTTACTTGCTGGCTGCATAGGTGAGCTCTAGACCTCGATTTTTATGTGTTTTAAACTTCTTGGGGCTGAAAATGCATGTTTAAAAAGGTTTTACAACTGTTTTATGTTTACCTGTATGTTTATGTGTGTTTATGTTTGTGTTTTATGGTTGATTATGTGTTGTTGATGCTTAGAATGATAGGAATAAGCTTCGAACAGGTTAATATGCAGATTGGGTTTGAAAATAAGTCTGAAATATGCATAACTGTTGGTCATGCGCCCAAATAGGGTCATGTGCCTAAAATTCTGACTTAGAAAACTTAAATGAAGCTCATGCGCCCCAATAGTTCCCATGCGCCTGGAATTTTTGCCAAATCGCCTAAGTACCAGCCCATGCGCCCAAACAGTACCTCATGCGCCTACTGACCAAATGACTAAGTGTAGTTCATACGCCCAATTAGTCTTCATGCGCCTAAGTTTCTCATGCGCCTAAGTGTTGGTGCGCCCGCATAGTGCTTATGCACCTAGAACACTTAGAAAATTTTCTAAAATTTTGGAAATTAGAAATTTTAAGACTTAACCCTGGGATGTTTTGGTGGTTATGTTTATTGATTTTATGCATGTTTGTGGCCTGTTGTTATGTTCCATATTATGTATTTATTATGTGACTTTACGTGGTGTGTTTATGCTCGTAAATGTAAAGTATTATCATAATATAAGTGAAAGATTAATGATAATGAAAAGTGGAATATAAAGAAGGAATGAAAAGTCTTGCAAGCAAATGAAAGGAGGTTCACAGCCACGGGTTGTCAGCTCAACTGTGTGCGGATTAGCTACCCCATGAGGATGCACGCAGGGTCAATCTTTGAGATTGACAGGGACCTTTGTTACTTGCCTCAGGTGACTGGGTCTGCTTCGTGCATAATGATCGGGGGTCTATTTATAGACCTCAGGCCCAACACCAGCTTCATGCACAATGTCGGTGTATTGCACATTGGTCTGGTAGAAAGTGAAAGGTAATAATGAAAGTGCGGAACGAATGAGAAGAATGATGAATGATAATAATGAATATTATCTTGTTGTACGTATGACGTGTGAACACGTACGAAAGTAATGAATTTTATGAAAAGGAAGTATTTTAAGAAAAATGATATTTCCCTATATAAATAAAGGTATTTTAATGTTTTAAAACTAGAACTCACTTAGCAACGCTGACTTTTATGCATCTTTCAGTTGGCAGGTAAATGTTGTTGAGGGTGGCAAGCGGGGGAAGCTACTCGTCATGGCAAGACTGGCATCCATTCAATCTTAATGATATTGTTGTGTTGTAATGCAACTAATTGATTGTTTTGTAACCCTAACTTACAACGATGTATTATTTGGCGACAATAGTTATAAGCATGAATGGTTTTTGTTAACTTAATCCGTTGCTTAATCTTATGAAATGTATAATATTTTATATGTATAATGCTATGATTGACCAACTGTGAGGTCTCCGGGAACGGGGCCTTACATTTTTATGAAGAAATTTTGCATGTTGTTGATTACCAGATTTCATTTTTTATTAGATCCTATGATTAGGATTTACTCTTTTGATTTTCTCATTGTTTTCATGATTAATTCTGACAGACCTTGGATGCCAAGTGTCATAAAATTCATCATCATCTTTAAAGACTTTAACATGATTACTGAATAAGAGACTAGTATGATTGGCATAATGTGGTGAGATTAGAGAAACAAGTTTGTTTTGTGGTGATCTCAAACTCTTCAGGTTGAAGAAATAATCAGCTATCTTGTAATTTGTCATATCATACAATGCATAGTATTTGTTAAAATAGTATTATGCTATTTGATGATTGTGCATGTCGTATATTGAACAATAGTCTTTAAAGTAGCATTCAACAGTGTTGTCATTTGACATATCACACACTTCATAGTATGTTTCTTGGTGTTTGATTTTGAAGCTTTAGATGACTAGACCTATTGTTTTAACTCATGTTTGGTCTTTGAACTTGAAGCAATATTAGTTCTTTTAATCTCTTTAACTGATTTTACAAATTGTTTTATTATTGCATCATAAATTGCTTTTGATTTTCTTTTTTTTTCTTCTTTTCCTTTCAAACTT
Source organism: Flaveria sonorensis (assembly GCA_025506505.1). NCBI lineage: Eukaryota > Viridiplantae > Streptophyta > Magnoliopsida > Asterales > Asteraceae > Flaveria > Flaveria sonorensis. Next base: position 50,313 of record JACCIY010001632.1, on the reverse strand, counting down.
TTCACAATTAGATTTTGAAAAGATGTCAAAATCAACTTGTGGTTTTGTTTTTGAGAAAGCTTTGCTCTTAAGTTATTAGCTCATTTGACCTTTTCCTTTTAATAATGAGGAAGCTTGAGGTTTGCCTTTGAAACTAGATGAAACATTATCTGATTTGTTTGAATTTTTATGAGTTTTGACCTCATTATCAAATTTGTTTTCAGCAATTTGTTTCATCTTAGGCTTGGTTCCTCATCAATGATGATTCCTACAAGTTTAAATCACAGAAAGGAATAATGGTCTTGATAGGACTTTTAGGATTTTGAACATACACTGGCATATCTAAGTACTCTTTAATCGTAATTGGATTCCCATATTTTATCTTTTCTGCATCAGTTTCCACATACACGTGAGGTTTGTTATGTGGATTGTGGTTTGACAAAACTTATCAGATTTGGTGTCAATAGTTTTAATCTCATTTAAATATATTTTTGTTAGAGACTCAAGCATGATAGTGTAGTTGCCATTGTAAAGTAGGGGACAAGCCTTGTAACCTATGCCAGTCATGTTTTTTGGTTTTTTGGTAATCAAGTAACTCTTAAAGCTTTGTTGATGAAAATTGAAACTTTTCAAGTTACTTCAGTTACTGAGTGTTTAGCTTTTGATTTAGTTAACAGTCTTTTTAAATTTTCAATCTAAGCATTAAGAATGTATTCTCACCATGCAATTTCTCAATACCTATAAGCAATGATTTGATTTTTGTCTCAAAACTTCTCTTTTCATGCTTGAGCATTTGAAACTTAACTTATTCATCTTTTATCATGCTATCCAACCTATGATTATGTTCTTTGTAGCCTTACATCTCGTTGATGCATTTTTTACTACAAAGATTGACTTTTACCTTAGATGGCATTGGTGTAGGAACATTGTTGATGTGAGCGATGATAAGTGCATGATTATAAAAGGTTGGCTTTAACTCTTCTACATTTGGCTCCAGTCACACACACCATCTTGTCTGATGACAAGAGCATTAGATGATGTTTGAGGTGTTGATTGAGATTGGTGAGTGAGTTGAGGCTGGTTGTACTGATAAGATGGACGATTGCTTTGATGATGATAAGATCTTTGACTTCCTTGACTTGAAGATTAACCATATGTACTTCTAGAGAATTTGCTAGTGTTGTTTCTTGTAGCATTACATTCTCAGGAGAAGTGGCCATTTACACCACAGTTGCATTTTACCTTGGTTTTATCATAACAAAATTTAGTATTCTCATTCAAAGTTAGTTTCTTCCTTTTTCTAAAGAGCTTCTTGGCTCTCATAGCAATCATGGACATTTTCTATTGTAGATCCATCTCCTCTACATCATTAGGATCCATTTCTTCAAGGTCTTCCTGAATCAAATGTGCAGAGGTCAATCTCTAACCTAGGTATTTTTCAAAACTTGATACAAAAGCATTTTAAGTTCCCTTTTTTTCTTCATTGAAATGCTCAGCATATGCTTGATTTACGGCTTGAGGTGTAGAGGATAGCATTTTTTTGGTCTTTTGATATTGAGCAGACATGAACGTATTTGATTTTGGACTTTTCAGAGGTGCTATAAAATCATCTTCTTTAGTAATGAAGGCATTTTCAATAGAATTTCAGATGGAAACTTATATTCCGTAATCACTTATGGACCCCTAATATCTCTTGATTTTTCATCTAGTTCAAGTGCTTCAACCTTTTCAACCATTGTGTCAAGGCTGGTACTGTCAGGATCAAGAGTGTTTTTTAGCATTATAATACTCTGCTTCCAACTCTCAGATAATGAGTGAAGCATCTTCTCGTTCAACTCTTTCTTTTATTCACCAGTTGCACAAATATATAAAGTTGCTTTGATATGGATTCTCCTTTGATATGGTGAAAGGTTTCATACTAGTTCACCAACTTATCCTTGTTTATCATAGTGGCATCATCACTTTCTTCACACATAATGTGCAAAGCATCCCACACCCCTTTGGATGTACTTTATTTCTCAACCCTCTTCAGCACATCCATTTTCAAAGCCTGAGAAATAAGTGAGTATGCCTTCAAGTCTATCTTGATCCTTTTACAGTATTTAGGATCAAGAATCAAATGAGGATCTTCAACAGGAATTTGTATGGTTCTGTACTGATTAGCATCAAGAGCAGTAGGGATGTATGGACCTCTACAGACACAAATCCAATAATCAACATCAAGTCTCTCACGTGATTCTTGAATATGATTTTCCATTGCTTAAACTCTGACTTATGTTTTAGCATTGGTGGTTTTGGATTGTGTCCAAGTACCAAAGAACTTATAGTATCCATGATTAAGATTGCTTGATTTTAACTTGGTTGAATATGATTAGATGATTTTATCTTAGGTGAATTAATTTTAGGTTGATTTTAATGTCCAATCTGTACAATAAGTTAAACAATCCACAATCTGGTCAAATTCAACAAGTTCTAGAACAAATGCAAGGAACAGTTCACTAAGACAAATGCGGTTAGGAAAAATAAAATGAATAGTACAACTCATAAATACGGTAAATAGTAAAGTACTTGCATTATTTTGTACTAAACAAATGTATTGAACAGTACTTAGAAATAATGTGATGAACAATTTAATACTTAGTAATATGATGAATAGTGTTTGTTAAGGAAAATGCGATGAATAGTTAAGTACTGAGCAAATGCGATGAACAGTAGTTCAAGCAAATGCGATGAGCAGTACTTGAATCTATTCTTCAAATTTTAGTGAAATTTGTTGTGTTTTTGCTCAAATTGGATGTAATATTATTTGATTAGGAACCCGAGCAATTGGATGTAATATTATTTGATTAGGAACCCTTACTAATATCAGGTCATGTTTCTCACTTATACTCTTGGATTTGAGGTTTTTGGTAGATTTTAATATTCCTCGGTCAATTGAACAGTAATATTTAACTCATGATGAAATTAATAATTGATTGTTGGTTTGATTTGAGTATTACCAGTTTGATTACAAATCAAAGGTGTAGAACACTATAATTTGCAAACTAATCAGCAGATCAATCGATAATAAAATTAGAACAATGGGTTTTAATCTGATAGCCGAGGCTCTGATACTAATTGACCGGGTGTGAAACTAATGGATCAAATATTTAAATTGATTTCAGTGAATCATTGCAAAAGAATTACAACAATCACAGATCAAACAAGACATAATACTCATAGAATTCTTTTTATATTAATGATTTTTTTTATCAAAATACAATCGTAGGCTCTGGGTTCTATTTGGATGAAGGGTTACAAAAATTGAAAAAAAACATATATTTATAGCTCTTACACATGAACTGTACATTGACTAACCTACCCTGACTATAATATTACATCAAAAATATTAAGTCAAAAAATACAAAACAGTCTTCGTATTTCTTTCTGTTCACCGCATTACTTTGGGTTCATCCACATTACTAATGCGGATGACCTAAACCCTTGGCCGCATTTCTAGCTTGAGGAGTCGTATTTGTTTCTTTAGTCTTCATAGTATTTGTTTGTTCATACGTATTTGACATATGCAGATGACAAAATACTTAAGCTGCATTTGTTGGTTCATCCAAATAAGACAAATGCGGATGACCAACACGTGGTCGTTTCTGCTCTATCTGCATTACTTACTCAGCTGCATTCCTTTCTACACTCGTAATAGTTTCCAAATAGAACAACGATCCAACCACTACTTGAATTTGTATGCCTGATCCTTTCAGGATTCAACAACCCGACAACATCAACATCACTGACTAAACACAAAAATAAAAAGAAATCCCTAAACTTAAAAAATAGAAGCCAAAAAGACAAATAAGTGGATCTGTACACCTACTATCCATGTGATATCTAAATCAAGCATAAAGAGGTATGAACACCTGGATTCGTTCAACAACCACCCATATAAGAGATGGACAAAAATGATAAACACACAGATATCACTATCGTTGGGCCAAAAGGACGTAAGAAACATACATCCTGACCTTCCCTTTATGTTAAACTTCACTTTCTCTCTCTATATATCCGCCTCTCTCTACATGAAACCATCTTAGTCCAAAACAAGAATTTTGTGCATGGAATATAAAGAGCCACAGAAGTGACCCAAATAAAAGACCAAGAAAGAATAGCAGTCAAATGAAAGGAACAAAAAGTTTACTATTCTTTATCATTTCAAAATCATAAAGACTTAATAACACTAAGGTATAAAAAGTTTAGAGCATATACAAGAAGAAACATAATATATAATTATTATCTTATTGAAAAATATATTTAATAAAATAATTAAGTTTCAATCTTATATTTTTTTATATGAGTACTACGTTAGTGACGGGTGTGCTACACGAGTTGAATAACTAATAAAATATGGATAATATGATCTAATTCACTGGTTTAATGGTTGCGCCCGATGGATGTTCGGTGACGGTCTACGGTGATCATGTGACAACGGTTTCTAAGGTGATTTCGATGGCGGCGGCAGAAAAGTGCATGAAACGCGGATGTAGTGCCTACCTGGCTTATGTGAAGGAAGTGGACGCGTCAGTACCACAATTGTCTGATGTACCAGTTGTGTGTGACTTTTCAGACATGTTCCCAGAAGACTTGCCGGGTGTGCCATCGGACCGTGAGATCAAGTTTCAGAATGATTTGATACCTGGTGCTCAACCCTTTGCCAAGGCACCGTACCGATTAGCTCCAACTAAGATGAAGGAACTGATGGTTCAACTACAGGAGTTGATGGACAAAAGGTTCATCCGACCGAGCATCTCTCCTTGGGGTGCTCTGGTCTTGTTTGTTAAGAAGAAAGAAGGTAGTATGAGGATGTGTGTAGACTACCGGGAGTTGAATAAGTTAACGGTGAAGAACCAATATCCATTACCTAGAATTGATGACTTGTTTGACCAGCTCTAAGGTGCCAGTTGGTTCTTGAGAATAGATCTCCGATGTGGCTATCATCAATTGAAGGTGAAGGAGCAGGATATTCCTAAGACAGCTTTTCGCACACGTTATGGACACTACGAGTTTCTTGTTATGTCTTTTGGTCTAACTAACATGCCAGCTGCCTTTATGGATTTGATGAATCGAGTGTGTCGGCCAATGTTAGATAAATCAGTGATTGTGTTTATTGATGATATCCTGATTTATTCGAAAAATGAGGAAGAACATGCCGGCCATATACGCGAAGTATTGGAGACACTTAGAAGACAGAAGTTGTATGCTAAATTCTCTAAGTGTGCTTTTTGGTTGCGCGAAGTTCAATTTTTGGGTCACGTGGTAAATTCTGAAGGAATCATGGTGGACCCGGTGAAGGTCGAGGCAGTGATGCAATGGAAAACTCCAAAGACACCATCCGAGATCCGCAGTTTCTTGGGTCTGGCGGGCTACTACAGAAGATTTATCCAAGACTTTTCCAAGATAGCCTCACCTTTGACTAAATTGACTCGCAAGGATGTAAAGTTTGTGTGGGGTCTAGAACAGGAGGATGCTTTCAAGGAATTAAAGGCGAGATTGACTCAAGCTCCTATCTTGACATTGCCCGAAGGGAATGAAGACTTGGTAGTTTATTCGGACGCTTCTTATTCGGGGTTGGGTTGCGTGCTAATGCAACATGGAAGATTAATAGCCTACGCGTCCCGACAGTTAAAAATCCACGAGGTCAATTACCCCACCATGATTTAGAGCTCGCGGTTGTGGTCTTTGCATTAAAGATTTGGAGGCACTACCAGTATGGAACGAAGTGCACAATTTTCACGGACCACAAGAGCTTAAAATATTTCTTTGAGTAAAAGGACCTTAATATGAGGTAGAGGAGGTGGTTAGACTTGATCAAAGATTATGATTATGAGATCCATTACCACCCGGGCAAAGCCAATGTAGTGGCCGATGCCCTCAGTCGAAAGGAGAGACCTGAGCCGATCCGGGTGAAAGCTTATCAACTGGTGATGAACTCTGATGTGATGATCCAGGTCAAAGAATTGCAAAATGAGGCGTTGAAAGAAGATCGCCTTAACTCTGAAGGGATGAGAGGTCTAGTCATGGAGTTGGGAGAAAACACTCACGGAGTTAGAACCCGCTTCGGGCGGATGTGGATCCCTCGTTACGGGGACCTACGGGGACGAATTATGGATGAAGCTCATAAGAATTGATACTCCATTCATTCCGGTGCTACCAAGATGTATCAAGATATGAAGAAGGATTACTGGTGGCCAGGTATGAAGCGCGATGTAGTGAAGTATGTGACTAAGTGCCTTACTTGCTTGCAAGTGAAGGTAGAACATCAGAAGCCATACGGGAAAATCCAACCTTTGGATATACCCGAGTGGAAGTGGGAGCACATCACCGTGGACATCATTACAAAGTTACCTCATACGGTAAGGGGGTAGGATACCATATGGGTGATAGTTGATCGTCTAACAAAGAGTGCTCACTTCCTACCGATCCGCTAGACATATTCATCCGAGAGGTTGGCGGATCTATTCATTAAAGAGATTGTAGCTAGTCATGGTGTGCCGGTGTCTATCGTGTCGGACCATGACACCCGGTTCACATCGAAATTTTGGAGGAGATTTCATGATGTGATGGGGACGAGGCTACACATTAGCACAGCTTACCATCCTCAGACAGATGGTCAGTCTGAAAGGACGATTCAGACGCTCAAGGATATGCTCCGAGCATGCGTGATGACTTTGGAGGAAGTTAGGATGATCACCTACCATTAGCGGAATTCTCATACAACAACAGTTATCATGCCAACATTGGCATGCCCCCGTATGAGATGCTATACGGTAGGAGGTGTAGGACGCCCGTGTGTTGGGGTGACATCGGGTAGAAAGAATTGGGAGGCGTGGAAGTGATTGAGGCTACGACTAAGAAGTTAGAGAAGATCAAAGCCTTTATGAAGGCGGTGAAAGACAGACAAAAGTCGTATGCCGACAAGAGACGTAGACTGATTGAATTCAAGGTGGGTGATAAAGTTATGCTAAAAGTTTCACCTTGGAAGGGAATCATTCGGTTTAGAAAAAAGGGTAAGCTGAGCCCAAGATACATAGGGCCTTTCCGAATTATTGCACCAGTAGGAGAGGTGGCCTATCGATTGGAACTACCCGATGAGTTAAGTGGAATTCATCCGACATTCCATATATCTCATCTGAGAAAGTGCCTAGCTGATGAAATATGATTGTACCACTGGAGGACATCAAGGGGATGAGAGGCTCAATTATGTAAAGCAACCAGTGGCAATCATCGACCGGAAATAGAAGAGGCTACGGAATAAAGTGGTTCCACTTGTGCGTGTGCAGTGGAAACACAGAAAGGGTTCTGAGTCTACGTGGGAGACTGAGGAAGAAATGAGACAGCACAACCCACAGTTGTTTGAAGAGTGACAGATTTCGGGGACGAAACCTCTTTAAGGGGGGTAGACTTGTAACACCCGAAATTTTGTTAAAAAAATAAAAAAAGAAGAAAGTATCTTGAAAGAAAGAAAACGGACAAAATTGGAGGGGGGCTGAGTGTAAAAAGTACAAAAACCCAATATTTTATTATATTTTGGGCATGGCCACCCACTACTTATTTCCACAACCTACTTTTCAACTGAAAAAGAAGAAAGAAGAAGAAGAAGCTTGTCTCTCTCGGTTTTTCAAGAAGAAAAGGCTGAAATTCGCAAATTCGTGAGTGTTTTATGTGTTCTTGGTTCGGTTTTGTTGGGTTTTCATCCTTAAAACTGGGTTTTATGTGTTCTATGTGTTTGGTTATTTATTTTGGTGTGTTTTTAGGTGTTTGAACTCTTGTACACTCAAGTTTGGAGGAGTTTTACTTGTTGGCTGCATAGGTGAGTTCTAAACCCTGGTTTTTATGCGTTTTAAACTTCTTGGGGATGAAAATGCATGTTTTAAAATGTTTTACAACTGTTATATATGTACCCGTATGTATTTGTGTATGTATGCTTGTGTTTTATGGTTGTATATGTGTTGTTGACACTTAGAATGATAGGAATAAGCTTCGAACAGGTTAATATGCAAATTGGGTTTGAAAATAAGTCTGAAATATGCATAACTATTGGTCATGCGCCCAAATAGGGCTCAAACGCCTGAAACTTTGACTTAGATAAATTAAGTGAAGCTCATGCGCCCCAATAGTTCCCATGCGCCTGGAATTTTTGCCAAAATAGCCTAAGTATTAGCTCATGCGCCCCAATAGTATCCATGCGCCTAAGTGCTCATGCGCCTAAGGAAGGTTCATGCGCCTGCATAGTGCTAATGCGCCTAGTTTTGCTCATGCGCCTAAGTGTTGATACGCCCGCATAGTACTGATGCGCCCACATAGTGCTCATGCGCCTAAAAGACTTACAAAAAATTCTAAAATTTGGAAAATTAGAAATTTTAGGGTTTGACCCTGGATTTATTTGATGGCTATATTTGTGTATGTTATGTATGATTATGGCCTGTTCTTGTGTTCCATATTACGTATTAATATGTGACTTTACGTGGTGTGATTATGCTCGTATACGTAAAGTATTATCATAAATGAAGTGAAAGATTAATGATAATGAAAGGAGGAACATAAGAAAGGAATGAAAGTCTTGCAAGCAAAATGATTAAGGAGGTTCACAACTCATTGAGAGTTGCTAGCTCAACTGTGTGTAATATAGCGTGCGATTTTGGCTAATCCCTTGAGGGTTCACACACAGGGGGATCAGTCTTGGTGATTGATCCATACGTATGAAATGGGGTCCTTGTCACTTAACCCTGTGAATGAGGTGGCTTTGTGCCCACGATGGGGTAAAGTCATGACAGGATCTAGAAATAGTGAAAGATAATGAAAAAGTACGAAACGAACGAATACGTGAGATAATGAAAGATAATCAAGTTTATACCTATATGTATGTATGGTGAATGCTCACGCGTGAAAGTAAAAGAAGTATTTTAAAGAAAAGGTTATTTTCATATATATATATATATATATATATATATATATATATATATATATATATATATATATATATATATATATATATATATATATACAAAAGGTATCTTAATGTTTTAAAACTAGAACTCACTCGGCAACGCTGACTTTTATGCATTTTCAGTTGGCAGGTAAATGTTGCTGAGGGTGGCAAGCGGGGGAAGCTACTCATCGGGGCAAGACTGGCATCCATTTATGCTTAATGATATTGTTGATTTGTAATGCAATTAAAAAGTGGGTCTTTTGTAACTTAAGAAACAATGATGTATTGCTTAGCAACGGTAATTATTAATGAAATGAACGGTTTTTGGTATTATTTCCGCTGTGTTATTTATGAAATGTAAGTTGTTTTATATATATTATGCTATGATTGACCAACTGTGAGGTCTCCGGGAACGGGACCTTACAGAGTTCTTATGGATTGACAATCTTGCAGTTTATCAACGAATTTCTCTTGATTGATAAAAATTCCATCTGCAGACTGCTTCACTTGAAGACCAAGGAAAAAATTTATTTCTCCCATAGAACTCATTTGAAAATGAGACTTCATGATTTCTTTAAATTCATTGCATAAATTTGGACTTGTAGAACCAAATATGATATCATCAACATACACTTGAACACATAAGAAATCATCAACATCCTTCTTAATAAACAAAGTAGGATCAATTTTCCCTCGCGTGTATCCATGTTTGATCAAATGTTATGATAACGTTTCGTACCAGATTTTAGGAGCTTGATGCAGACCATACAATGCTTTGCTAAGCTTGTTCACTCGATGAGGAAATTCTGAATCTTCGAAACCTGGAGGTTTCTTGACATATGCATCATCGGTGATTGGTCCATATAAGAAAGCACCTTTAACGTCCATTTGATACACCTTGAATTTTATGAATGATGCATAAGCTAGGAAGACACCAATTGATTCAAGTCTTGCAATTGGAGCAAATACTTCATCATATTCTATTCCTTCTTTTTGGGTATAACCTTATGCAATGAGTCTCGCTTTGTTGCGAACAACAATTCCCCTATCGTCTGTTTTGTTTCTAAACAACCATTTTCTGCCTATGGCATTTTCTCCTTCAGGTAAATCCACAAGCTTCCACACTTCCTATTTGCAGAATTGCAATAATTCTTCTTGCATTGCTTCAATCCAGCTATTGTCCTTTAACGCTTCTCGTAGTTCTCTCATTCAATGGACCGATAATCTGAGATGTTGGATGGTTCTTGTGAACACGAGATGTTGGAATCTCATTCACTTGAACATGAACATCTAGATTAGATTGGTTCAAGTTAGAATGCTGATGCAATAAGTTCAAAGAATGTGGATTGAAATTAGGAACTTGAGTTGGTGAGTTGATAAAATAATCAAGATTATTAGTACCAACTACATCACCAGAAACCGATGACATTCCGGACTCAGGTTGTATAATTTCAGGACCATCAGATGTAATTAGGGTATGTGGTCCTTTCTTTATTGACTTCCACAAGTCAGTGTCAACAGAGTTCAGATGATGCTTCAATTTAAGTGACCAGTTCTTTAAAACAGCTCTATTTTTGAGCTTGGGAACCCTGTTCTCAGAATCTTCAGACTTAACCATTTTGTATTTTTTTGAATTTAAGAAAATGACTTGTTTTTTTTTGTTTTTAAGTTTTGAAATAAAATTATAAAAATGAAAATAATTTTGGATTTTAGTTTTTGAAAAAAAAATTTAAGTGTTTACTGATAAGTCTGAGTGTTCAAGTGCCTAAATAGTTATCAAGCGTCCAAACAGTGGTGAAGTGTCTAAATAGTTCTGAAATGCCTGACTTTGAAGTAGAAACGCCTAAGGGAATGCCTTAGTTGAATTCTGAAAAACGCCCAACTGGTGATGCGCTCAAACAGTTCTAAAACGCCTAAATAGTTGTCAAGCGCTTAAACAGTTGTTATGCTGAACAGTTGTAATGCGCCTAGAATTACTTTGTTCCAGAAAAGTCACAATGTGTCCACACAGTTACAAAACTCCTCAACAGTGGTCAAACACCTGAACTGAAAATGCCTAAACAGTGTTAAAATGCCTCAACAGTTGTCATGCATCTAGACACTTGGACAATTTTCAGCAGTTTTCAACCAAATGCACCTAATTCATCAGCTTCAACAAACTCAGATCTTATGAAAATCTTCAAAACTTGTTCAATTGATCTAAAAACTTCCAATTAGGTAGTAATTAGGTCAATTAACAATCCTCAATCTTCAATTTGATCAAACAACAACAACAAATCAGTATTCTGATTGAACTGAAATCTGAAATGAAGAACACTGTTCGAACACTAATTTGATCAATTTCTCAGATTTGAACAAATTGAACACCTAATTGTGATTCAAATCATGTTTCTATGGATGAAACACAACTGAAAACAACAATTAATTGATCAAATTGCAATCAATCATAGATTTCAAGTGATTCAAAGAGCTCAAAATGTTGATAAGCTCTAATCACTGAACCAACAGCTCTGATCCCATTTGATAGGTTCAAAATGGATCAAATCTATGATGATATTGTGATGCAATGATCAATTCTAACATAAAGTAATCAACACATGAAAATACATCAAAAAATTCATAGATTCTATTGATAGTAAATGCACAGGATACAAAGTGTAAGGATTCGGTTCATTCAACTGATTCTCTCTATCTTTCTATTATAGTTGTTGTTAGTCTACACTACATAAAGTATCCTATTTATACTATCAACAAAACAAAGGAACATATATTTACAAATAAGTCCCTACACTATGACAAAAACACATAAAGACAAAATGTTAATCTTCTAGAGGCTTCAACATTCTTCTTTGATCTTGAGGAGCAATTCTGCATCCTCACCTACCTTCCTCTCTTTTGACACTTCCATATCAGCAAGTTTATTCAATTCCTCCAAAGGGAGAGAGATGAGTTCATTAATGTTGTAGTTCCTAGACCCCAAATAGTTTAATCTAGCTATCCTTAACTCATCATCTTGAGTGCTTGGCCTGGGGGCAGCCTTAATTGATGCTTCCATGAAGCCATGGGTCCCACTTGAACTCTCTCCCTTTGCCTTCCTCTTCCTCTCTCTCTTCTCCTCCTCTATCTCCTTAGTAGTCATCTTCCTTTTACCTTTGTCACTCACAGGCCTTGATGACTTAGGTTGAAAAAATCTTTGGCCTTTATTGCTTGGTTCTTCACTTAAGCTCGGGCCAGAGAGAGGTTGTGAGACACCTTCACCAGCTGGTGCCTCACTAAGGGTAGTAGGTGCTAAGGTGATGAAGCAACTTCTATCTCAAGGTTCACGGACTCAACTGCTGGGCCTTCAGCTAAGGTTTCCTCTTCGAAGCTAATATTAGGGTCCACCTCAGCATCCAGTTGACCAATAGTCTTGCCTGCTAGCCTATGTCTATATAGTCTAGTTCTCAGCTTGAACTCTTCAAGCACCCTTTGCTCAATCCTATCAACTAACCTTGCAGCTTGCCTATTTTGACTTGGGTTGGAATGTGGGAGGTCAACTAGATAGGTTCTCTCATAGTATCTCAGGTTTTAGAAGTTGAAAATCTCTTGTTGACCCTAAGACCTTAAGATTACCAGGGCTCTCCTTTGATCATCATACCTCCATCCTATTATTGGGTTTTCAGTAGGGTGAGATAGAGTAGGCATAGCCCTTGGTATACCCTCCTTAAACAAGTTTTGAATAAGAGAGTCCATATTAATGTGAACTTGAGGAGGTTGTTGAGCATGGACAACTGCAAGTGAGGGTGGTGAATCCTCCATGTCCATACTCTGAGAGGAACTCCCAGGTTCTATGATTGTAAGTAGGACTTTCTCTCCCTTTTTGGTAGCATCACCCTCTTGCACAGGGGAACTAGGAGTTAGGTCCACCACATCCATAGGTTCTTGTGGGCCTGGTTGAGTCCTCTGGATGGGTCTCTCAGCTAACTTGCCTTTGAGATCGGTGATCTCAAGTTGCAGATCATTGACCCTTCTTTGTAAGGTAATCACTTGAGATTCTAGGTGACTAACCTTAGAGACTAAATAGGTGCAGAGTTGAGTTAGTTTGTGCACCTTTAGTTGCATACTCCCCTCATCTTCATCAGAAGAATCATAGGGGGGTGAGAGAATAGGACAAAAGTCTTCTTCCTTATCACCAGGTTCAGTTTCTTGGCTGCTGGTTTTCCCCTACACATTGACAACTTCAAAAGAAGTGTCAATGTGTTGGGTTGCCATGGTTGAGGTCTGAATGATGTAATCACTTGCAAAAGTGAGAGCCTCTTTTATATGGGCCTCCTAAACAGGTTCAGGAAGGTCCACCTCAGTTGTAGGTAGATGATGTGGGCTAGATATTGGAGATGCAGGAGCACTCATCTCTCCTTGAGCAGTGGTGGAGAAGAGAGACTCATGGTACTCACTGAATCCTATATATTCATCATCATAGAATTCAAGGTTAGGAATTGGTTGGTTGAGTTCAAGTGGTTAGGGATGGTATCTTTCCCTTGAAGGTTGATCACTAGAGTTTTGAGACTCTGAGTGAATGCTTAAGGCTGGAGTTGTGAGCTCATCAGGCCGGGCATGAGGAACCTCAGCACTGATCATAGAAAGAATGGGAGTGGTTTGCTCCTCAAGAGAAATGGGAGCTCCAGTGTCCACTTCTACCTGCGTGGTTGGTGATTTAGGGGCCTGCTCAACCTGAGTAGATTGAGCAGGAGTTTGTTTGAATTTTCTTTGGTAAGTGATGGTGATTTGTGGCTGTGTGGGGTTGTAGATATAGAAGGTGTGGGTTCAACATTGGCTGGTGCTGCCAAGTTGTCACCTTGAGCAATGAGCTCAAACATTTTTTAGATGAAGGCTATTTCTACCACTGAGAAGCCAAAAGTTGGCTTTCTCATTGTCTTGAAGATGTTGGGGTTCATCTGTCCTAATTTAAGAACAATACTTGTTCCACGTAACTGTGAGCCCAGTTTACAATTAAGAATGTATTGAACATATCTAGGGAACCTGTAATATTCTAAGGAGTCCAAATTTGCAAGCAGATTTGTATATACAAATTAAGAATACCTGAACTTGACCCCTAGAATCATTCCATAGACTATGTATGAAAGGTCTCCAAGAATTTGGTCCCATCCTCCATACTTGTGTGAAAGGGAGTGGATGACCACATGGTGGAGGTACTTCTACTTGTATGAGACCTTTCCTTTTTTGAAGGTTCTTATAGAGTAATCCCCTTCATAGTCCATCTACCGGAATGAGTCATTAACAACAGACTTAGTGAAGGACAAGTCACCCTCTTCATCGTCCAGCCTTAGATGGGTGTTGAAGGTAGTTGGAGTGATGAATACTGTCCCCCATGCACTGTGGCAAACAGTTCCTTCCCACCATCCAAGATGACTTCTTGGCAGGTCCTCCAGAACTTTAAAGTTGAACTTCATATAATGGAGGGTCAATTGTGAGTGCGGTGAGGTAGTTGGTTTGAGAAAAGAAGCGGCAAACATCACACGACAACAGAGCAACTTGATTATGTTGCCTGTGTAACTACATGGCAAAATCTGGATGGTTTTGGGGATCAGGGTTGGCCATTTTGAGTAGATTTGTGATGAAGGAATGTAAGAACAAAGTCGGTTTGTGGGTGAATTTAGGGTTTGAATCTTGCAGATAAAGGAGAATAGTGAAAGAGGGGGAACCGTTGTACAAATATATAGGATATGGATTTGAGACAAAGATAATGTAAACGGATAAACTTTGAAATCCGATTGTCTGACCCACCCCTAAAAAAGTTCCTATAAAAGTAGTTTTCTTAGACGTCTGAGTCTTCCGAAGGTAATTTGACTTCGAAAGGCTTTAGAAAAACATCCGAAGCCAAAGTTGGCTTCGGATGATATTCCTTAGCTTTTCAAGAATTTTGCTTTGGAAGAAAAATACTTAGAGTATTTTTCTTCCTAGATAGATTTTGCTTCGGAAGATATCAAATATCAGAAATCTTATTCAAAAATAGAATAAGTTTTCCGAGACTTAATTGCTTTCGGAAGAAAATAGTCCTTCAATACATATAAATACTTAGTGACAAATATAAGCTTCGGAAGATATATTCAATTTTTTTCCGAAGGTTAATTTCTCAGAAATAGTTATTTGTTTTGAAGACATAATTTTCTATCAAAGACAACTTAATGTCTTCCGAAGGAAATATATCCAAAATTCTCAAAATTCTAAGGGATATCATTTTGAAAAGTTCCTTCCAAAGTAAACTGGGCTTATATGGTGATGATACAGACAACTTAAGACACACATAAAAAAATAATCTTAAGTTTAGTTTAAGAAAAATCTACTCAAAGTTAATCATCCCAATTACTGATACAAGATACTTAAATCTTTGCTCATCAAAAGATTTTGTGAACAGATCACTATATTGTTTATTTGTGTTAACTTTGACTAGCTTTATCAATCCTTTTTCAAAATTATCTCTAATTAATTGATACCTGATCTTGATATGCTTTGTCTTAGAATGCTGAACTGGATTCTCTGTGATAGAGATAGCACTGTTGTTGTCTATGTGGATGGGAGTCTCCTTACAGTTGAATCCATAGTCTAGCATCTGATTCTGAATCCAAAGCACTTGAGCACAGTAGCTTGCAGCAGCAATGTATTCAGCTTTAGCAATTGATGCAGATACACAGGATTGTCTCTTGTATTGCCATGAGACTATCCTTCCACCAAGAAATTAACATCCCCTAAAAGTTGACATTGCAGTCATATTATAGCCACCATAGTCACTATCTGTATATACATATAGATTGAAGTCAGAATTCTTTGGATACCAAAGGCCCAATTTGTGAGCACCCTTAAGATATCTAAGAATTCTCTTGATGGTAACCAGGTGTGACATCCTGGGGTTGGCTTGATATCTTGCACAAATACATGTAGCAAATATGATATCATGCCTGCTGGCAGTGAGGTATATAAGAGACCTAATCATATCCCTATAGAGATGTTCATCGACAAACTCCTCCTCAAGATCTGGTCCAAGAGAGTGGTTTTTGGCTATGGGTGTCTTAGCAAACTTGCACTTAGTCATGTGAAACCTGGTAAGTATGTCTTGCACATACTTTGACTGATTTATGAAGATGCCATTGTCAACCTGCTTCACTTGAATTCCTAGAAAGAAACTGAGTTCTCCCATGGCACTCATTTCAAATCCATTCTTCATCAGCTTCTTAAAGTCTTTGCAGAGCTTCGGATTAGTTGACCCAAAGATAATATCATCTACATAAACTTGAACCAGTATCAAGTCGTTTCTTGTTCTTTTAATGAAGAGTGTTCCATCAATAGTACCTCTCTTGTATCCATGTTGAAAGAGATACTGTGATAGTGTCTCATACCACTTCCTTGGAGCCTAATACAACCCATAAAGAGCTTTGTCAAGCTTGTTGACATAATCAGATGATCTGGGTCTGCAAAGCCAGGTTGTTGTTTGACATACACCTCTTCAACAATTTACCCCATATAAGAAGGCACACTTGACATCAGGTTGGTAGACCTTGAAATCCTTGGATGCAGCAAAAGCCAGGAATATCCTAACAACTTCAAGTCTTGTTACAGGAGCAAAAACACTTGTGTAGTTAATCCCTTCTTCTTGTGTGTGTCCTTGAACAACCAGTCTTGCCTTGTTCTTGATGACAAGTCCTCTATCAACCTTCTTGTTCCTAAAAACCCACTTGGTACCTATGGTAGTCTTCCCTTGAGAAAGAGGACATAGATTTCAAACCTTCTGTCTCTTGAATTGAAGCAGCTCCTCATGCATTGCTTCAACCTAACTTCCATCTTTCAAAGCCTCTTCAATCTTCTTAGGCTCTATCTGGGACATGAAACAAGAATGCAGACAAGCATTTTTACAAGATTTTAAATTAAAAGATGGAATGCATGTCGCCTTTGGTGGTGATGCGGGAGGAAAAATAACTGGAGAAGGAACAGTATCCAACGGGATTATAAGCTTTGAAAAAGTCAACTTCTATTCATAGTTGAACTTTAATTTGTTAAGCGTATCCCAAATTTGTGATAAATCCTACTCTGTACTTTTTGATGATTCTTTCTGTTATATCTTGAAGCTAGGATTTCAGATAAGCAAGGATTGCGTGGTTGTTAAAGCTGTCAGAGACCGAGACGTATACAAAGTGGATATGTCTCAAGTGGACTCTTTTACAGAAACAACTTGTATCTTTGCTAAAGCATCAAATGATGAAAGCCAGCTTTGGCATAGACGTCTCGGACATTCCAACTTCAAGAATATGAACAAGCTTGTAGCGGGAAATCATGTTATTGGCCTTCCATCAAAGAAGTTTGCCACAACTGATTTATGCTCAGCATGTTTAAAAGGGAAACAACACAGAGCGTCTTATAAGTCCAAGCTGATAAACTCAAATTCCAAACCCCTTCAGTTGTTGCATATGGACCTTTTTGGACCAAAGTGAAGAGTATTGGAAGAAAATCTTACTGTTTAGTTATTACTGATGACTATACAAGATTTTCATGGGTTTTCTTTCTAAATGCTAAATCTAAAACATCTGAATTAATAAAAGAATTCATCATAAAAGTAGAAAATCAACTTGATCAAAAAGTAAAAATAATTAGAAGTGATAATGGGATGGAATTCAAAAATCTAACTCTTGACATGTTTTGTGCAGAGAAAGGAATAGCTCATCAGTTCAGTGCTCCCAGAACTCCTCAACAAAACGGAGTTGCTGAAAGGAAGAACCGAACATTGATTGAAGCAGCACGATCCATGTTAGCCGATGCTAAAATTCCAATCACATTCTGGGATGAAGCAATATCAACTGTGAAAAGAAAATTGAAGGAGATCTCGGTTCATTCAGGGACAATTCGAATTTTGACGATGCAGATGATTCAAGCTCAGACTATCGCTTCTTTTCTTTTGTTAGAGATTCTATTATTCAGTCTAATAATGATGATCAGTCTCATCAAGATAATGATCATTCTGATTCAAAAAACCAAGATGTGTCACAACCAATTCCTAATGATGGTACTGAAATTGTACAACCTGAGTCTGGAACATCATCTATCTCTGGTGATGTAGTTGATTTCGGTAATCTTGATTACTTTATCAACTCACCGACTCAAGTTCCAAATTTCAATCCACATTCTTCAAGCCTATTGCATCAGCTTTCCAACTTGAATCAAACTAATCTAGATGTTCATGTTCAAGGAGATGAGATTCTGACATCTCGTATTCACAAGAACCATCCAACATCTCAGATTATTGGTCCTTTGAGTGAGAGAATGATGAGAAGTAAATTAGAACAAGCAAACGTCTACTTATACTCTTGCTTTCTTTCTCAAATTGTTCCTAAAAACGTTTCCAAAGCGTTAAAGGACAATGGTTGGATCAAGGCTATGCATGAAGAATTATTACAGTTTCGCAAACAAGAAGTGTAGAATCTGGTGGATTTACCTAAAGGAGAAAATGCTATAGGCACAAAATGGTTATTCAAAAATAAAACTGATGATCGAGGAATTGTTATCCGATATAAAGCGAGATTAGTTGCACAAGGATACACTCAAGAAGGAGGTATTGATTATGATGAAGTATTTGCTCCAGTTGCAAGACTTGAATCTATTCGTGTCTTCCTGGCTTATGCCTCATTCATGAAATTTAAAGTGTATCAAATGGACATAAAGGGTGCATTTTTGTATGGTTCTATCACCGATGATGTGTATGTGAAGCAACCTCCAGGTTTTGAAGATGCTACATATCCATATCGTGTGTACAAATTGAGCAAAGCATTATATGGACTGCATCAAGCCCCTAGAATCTGGTATGAGACATTGTCTCAACACTTAATCCAACATGGATACACGCGAGGGAAAATCGATCCAACTTTATTCATAAGGTAGGATGCTGATGATCTTTTATGTGTACAAGTGTATGTTGATGATATCATATTTGGTTCTACAAGTCCAAAAATGTGCAATGAATTCAAAGAAATCATGAAATCTCGATTTCAGATGAGTTCTATGGGAGAGATAAATTTCTTTCTTGGACTACAAGTTAAGCAATCTGCGGATGGTATTTTTATCAACCAAGAGAAGTTCGTCGACAAAATCTTGAAGAAATTTAAGCTGCAAGATTGTCAGTCAATTAGAACTCCAACTGATGTGAACACCAAGATTGAGCCTGGTCCGAAAGGAAAATCAGTAGACCAAACATTATACAGATCGATGATTGGTTCTTTGATGTATCTCCTGCATCTAGACCAGACATTATGTATGCTGTTTGTGTCTGTGCAAGGTATCAATCAGACCTGAAAGAATCCCACTTAGGGCTATGGTATCCTTACGAAGGAAACTTCGAGTTACATGGGTATACTGATAGTGATTACGGCGGATGTTGTCAAGATAGAAAATCAACAACGGGTGGGTGTCAATTTCTAGGACCCAGATTAGTCTCGTGGCAATGCAAGAAACAAACAAATGTCTCTGTTTCTACCGTAGAAGCTGAGTACATTGCTGCTTCAGCAGGGTGTTCTCAAATCCTTTGGTTACAAAAACAACTGCTGGATTACGGGTTCAACTTTCTTAAAACACCTATTTACATTGATAACACAGCTGCTATGTTCAATACAGCGAATCCTGTCCAACATTCTAAAACAAAACTTATCGAAATTCTATATCATTTTCTCAGAGATAACTCTGAAAAAGGTTTAATCATTCTGATTCAAATTGCTACTGAAAAACAGTTGGCCGACCTTTATACTAAAGCCTTCTTACTAGGATGGTTTGAGTATTTGGTAGAGTCAATTAGTCTTATTAACCACATGTAACAATTGGTTTTTGAGTATTTAAGTTAATTGAGTCTAAATATGATCTGTACCCTCCCTTATATGAATAGGACACAGTCAGAGAACCTGTTAAAGTTAATTGCCTGATTTTATTCTTATGTGTGCATGTTTATTAAAAAAAAAACCAAATACAAAAATAGAAAATTGAAAAACAAAAGATAAAAATATAAAACCAAAAATCACAAAAATAGTGTTTTTCTTTATTAATTATATAGGAATGAATTTGTTTTGCAATACGTGAGAAATCATAGTACATTAGTATGATCAGTTGCATACTTCGCTTTCGACTAAAGTCTGACATGATCAGATATGATGTGCAGGTAAGCTCATGCAATTAGAATGAAAAAGTAAATTCTTGTGATTAAACTAAATCACTCATGCATTCATGTATGTCTATCTTAGCACTAATGAGTAGTGTTGATTTCTCAAATTGATTGCTTGTTAAGACATAATCTCACACCTGATGGTGATATGAATAACCATTGAGCTCTAATTATTTAATGCATCTAACACTTCTATGTTATGAGTCATCATAGACCTGAAGTGATGAGATATCCTTTGTTGTAAGTGATTACAGACCTGGATATTCTCACTGATGCAACAAGATGCCAATATGTAGAAACACCAAAATGAGATCTGGTTATAGTATATGTCAGGTTAACAAGTTGAGAATAGTGACTTCTTGCATATCTTTATGAGAATTAACCTCTCTAAGTCTAAGTGTGACTCATATAATGTCATATCTAATCGTACCTTAAGAAATCCAAGAGTTGAAAAAGTAAGTGTGAGGAGTACCTTGCCAAAAGCACTCATTTTCTGTCCTTAGATCCCGTGTCTCCTTTGCGGCAAAAATGCTGACCTGGAACACACTTGATCAGGATTTAATCACTGTCTGTGACTATCAATCATTTTTTTATTTCAATGTGTTGATCTTATCTAATATGATCTTACTGCAGACATGATTCATTGTGAATATTAGATTTTTATTCTGCTTTAATTTTGATTTTTGCGTGTTTTCTATGTGCAGGGATATTAACAATGATTAGTGTACTGTTCATGTGACTTTCAAGAAACTTCTAAGTTTTATTGAACTTAAAAGTTTAGGGGGAGTAAAAAGAGTTAAAATAGTGTCTAAGAAAACTGATTGACAAATTTCAAGATATGAAAAATCATGAAAAATCAAAATCTAATGTTTTGGATGGAAAGGATGATGCTACATATGTTTAAGCATGTGTGTGTAACAAAATGTAAAAATGAACCTGAAAAACATTTCTAATGGAAAACCTTCTTGCAAAAGTTAAATGAGATTTTTTGTTAAAAATTAGAGACTAAAATGACGGGAAATTATTTTGAAAAATTAAATCAAAAATAAAAAGGTCAAAAATAAAAATTAAAAATTTCCAAATAAAATTATAAAATTTAAAAGTCAAATGTTCAAAATTGAGGGTATATTGTGAACATTTTGGGTGAAAGTCAAAATTTGACTAATTAAAGTCAAAACTTGATTAACAGTTTTAATATTAGTATGTGAACAGTGCTAATATGTCTAAACAGTGTACAGGTGGAAGATCTAAAAATTACAAGTGTGGGACACATGAAAGTCATCTCATGCGACTAAGCAATGTTCATAAGTCTAGGATTAGGAGCATGATGATTTTTCAAGATTTGTACAAGTGTTGGACGTTTCAGACAACTTCATGCGTTTAAACAGTTGTCATGTGTCTAAACAGTTGTCTTAAGTCTGAAAATGTGTTTAAGTGTTGGGCGTTTTATCCTTCCCATACGCCTAAACAGTTCCCATGCTTCCAAGTGTAAACAAGTGTCAAGTATTGGGCGTTTCAGCTAAGCTCATGCGCCTGAACAGTGTAAAAGCACCTACACAGTGCTTATGCGTCTGAATAGTGATCATGCGCCTAAGCCCATGCGCACAAACAGTGCTCATGCGCCTAAATACTTGGTGTAAAAATCAACTCCATGCGCACAAATAGTGTTCATGCGCCTGACCTCATGCACATAAACAGTGCTCATGCGCCTAAAATTTTTCACAGTATATAAACAACACTTTGTGTTTTCAGATTTCATTTTCAAAATTCCCCTGAACTCTTAAACCTTCGAACCCAGTGTGCTTCCTATAAACCCTTATTCCTCATTTTGATTGATTTCTGAGTTACTCTTGTATTCAAAGGTCTTTGTGCTTAATTCTAAGTGTAAGTTCATGATCAAAATCACTGATATCGTTGATTTACAGGTTGATTTAAGCTAGGCGTTTCGACCCTATTCGGGCGTTTGAAAACCTAAATTGTTTGCAAATCTGTAAATTGATGGTTAAAATGACTAAATGAACTGAAATTGATGCTTGAATGATAATATGGACTTGATTTCGACTCAGTTTGTTAATTCAAATCGAAGTTCTCATCATCTGTTGATTGTGTGTTGATTTTCATCTCTGATGATGAAGATGAACAGTCACAGAATATTTTTTAATAAAAAAAAAATTAACAAAAATTCATATTGAAAATAGGTTTTAAATCAAAATTGAAATCTAAAATGTGTTAAATAATCAAAGAAATCAATTTGTTTAAATATTTGATTTTCAGCAGAATGAATTTAAAAAAAAATATATATTGATTTTAATTGTTAAAACTTCAAATTTTAAATGTCTTGTGTTTAATTTTGAAGATGGCTGATTTAAAGTTTGAGCCGAAACACAACGTTGCTGCTCATTAAACAAGGATATTCAAAATGCTGTAGGATACAAAGATATGATCAGATTTCTATTACGGACATAGTATGTATATGCCATGTGCTACCAACTGGTTATCTATGCACGTCTGATTAAGAAGTTCTGGAGCACGACACATGTTGATGTTGATGATAATGGAGCTAAAGTGGTCCGAGGCTTTATAACGAATTTTAGAATGATTGAAGTCTCTGAAGACTCAATTAGACAAGCCTTGAGGTTAGGACCTAATGATCCAAAAGATTTATCCGAGCTAACGTTTGATGAATGTAGACAAACAATCATGGAAATGGGACATCCTGACCATTTTCTTAAGAAACAATTCTTTCGTGCGCGTGTGTATAACCATTGGAAGCTTATATGTTACATATTCCAACATTGCATGTCAAAACAAAGTACAGGATGGAATTCTTTTCCTGTTGACATTGCATCACCCATTGTAGCACTGATTACAAATAGACGATTTAATATGTCAAAGTGGAATTTGAATGGGTTTATTTTTAATCTGGAAAAGGGCATAAGGAACAAATACTTAATGTATCCACATTTCCTTCAGATGATTATAAATGAAGAACATCCAAACATTCATATTGATGGTGTAAGTGGTGATACATTGATATTGGAGCATATGTCTGATGTATCTTATAAGAGACTAGCAATGGTTACTGGAGCTCAGAATGTTCCATTATTTGATTATATTCTTAATGTTGCTAATGATGAAGTGGATATCACTATTGATCATTATCATTTAACTAAGGACGAGCCTATTGACCCAGCTGATTTGATTGAGGAAGTACCAGCTAAAGAGGATGAAGAAGATGATGATGATAATGAAAACATTGATGATGAAGAAGATAGTTCTAGCACATCTAATTCTGATGATGATGATGATGATGATGATGGTCATGATGGTGATAGAATGGGAATAGATCATGATGATGATATACAAGAAGCTGAGCAAGTTATTGAAGAAGATCATGAAGATATACATGATGATGTAGATGAAACTGAGCAAGTTATTGAAGAAATTCATGATGAAAGTGAGGAAGATGTACAAGAAATTGATCAAGCCACTGAAGAGATTCATGATGAGGATACTGAAGAAATTAATCAAGGTGAAGAACAATCTATTGAAGAAATTTCAAGTATGATTAAAGAAATGGTAGAGCATAATGATCAGTTTGTATTAACTGAAGAAGAAAATTTACAAAAGAAGATGGATGAATTGAATGAAGAAAAGTTGAATCAATTAAAGATAATTGAAGAGTTGAAAGCTGTCAATGAATGTTTGATTGAAGATATGAAAAAGAAAGACAAGGTAATTGATGAGTTGAGAAAAAGTCAAGATGATAATATGAAGACATTTTAGGTAATGATGATAGATTTTGATTCAATGGAAGAAAGATTAAAGAAAGTAAATGAAGAAAATGAAGCATTGAAAGAAGAAGAAAGTTGAAAGAAAAGCACAAGTCTCCATCTCCTGAAGTGATGATTATTTCTGAAGTTACTCCTATTGATGTTGAAAGAATACCTGTTTTAGATAAAGGAAAGAGGAAATTAGATAATTTTAATGTTTTAGTACTACCTGAATCATCATTCAAAGTTCAAAAAGTAATTGATGAATATGCAAGTATAGATGAAGAAGATTCGGATATACAAGAAACCATTGGAGCTTTAGATGATATAGAAGCTGAATTTGATGATGAATGGTATAATGAAGTTCTAGATGATGAAGATCTGGTTGAAGCCAATGTAGATGAACATTATTCTCCAATTGACATAAGTCATGATGATGCACCTGCAAATGTGGAAGAAAGATACAATTATCTCATAAGAATGAAGTACAATAGAGTGTTTCTTGATGGGTTGACCGTATCACAAATAAATGAAGAATTTGAGAAATGTATAGCGGCTGAATCGCTTGCTCCAATTGATCCAAATGAGATCAAAGTAGAACATGGGGAGTGGAACCCATTACAAGAAAGCATTAACATTGAAGAACTGTCTACATCTGAGTTGCATCATCCTAACCCTGATGATATGAGCATTACTGCACTCAGAATGTGGTTACAGTCGTGTAATTGTCCACGAAAGAAATTGAATAGGTTGCAAGGTGAATCATTAAGGAACTTAGTAAGAAGTTTCCAAGAAACTTAAATACAAACAAACAAGATGATAGTGCTTGATATGGATAATCCTCAATACTTGGAGATAACAAAGAGGATGAGGATTTTGAAGCCTCAAGAGATCAAAGCAATGGAGAAGAAAAGTTCTGCTTATGAGAGAAGAAGAGAACTGATGAAGATGTTTCCAGAAACAGAAAGACAAGGATATCAAGTATCAATGGAATAGAAGCAATTGTGGAACAAAGCACGATCTGCTGGTGACCTTGTGCATAATGTATTACAGAAAGGAAAATCTATTTCAGATTTGTTGAATACCATGATTGTTCCTGATACCACTAAGGAGGTCAAGATCGTAGCTTGGAAGTATGATGAAGTGTTTGATGCATTCTTGATTAAAAGAGTCAATGCAATTTGTGATGTTTATCATTTCTTTTCAAGTATTATTAAGCTGCCAGTTCAAGACTTGAAAGAATTAGACAGATTGCCTTTGATCAATCATTCAAAAGCTAAACATGGAGAATTATTTGTTGAGTTACTTCATAGAGGGATAAACAGAATGAGTTCATTCTTACAAATAAGGTGTGATCAAGAAGATAAGCAGTATTTTCAATCATTAAAGAAGAAGAGAAAAGGAGATGATAAAGATGTTGGTGAAGAAAAGTTTTTGGATGCTTTCAGTGATGAGTATTTTGAGAAAGTCACAAATCCTGGATTGAAAGTGATAGATGGGTCTCAACAATCAAAACCGATTCTAATATGGTTTTATAATTTTGAAACGTATGAATTGAAGTTGGTCAGAAATGTGAATGATTGGGATAAAGATATGATTACATTGTTTGGTGTGTTTGAACTTAAGCTACTCCATCCTAGTTACATTTCTTTCTTATCAATTCAAAAGTTTGAGAAAGTGAGTCCAGAAACTGCTGAGAATGACAAAAAGTATTTTATGTCTATAATTAAGGTGATGAATGCAGCAATGGAGAGGATATCATTGAGGAAAGCATTAGCATACGCTAATATTGTGAAGAAAGATATCAAAGACATTGAGTTCATGAGAATTTCTAGTAAAGGTGTTTTGGAGATACATAGTAAAGATAGTTCTAATCTAATCGAATGCTATGCAAATATGGATATAACAGGGCTTTCAAAGCAAACATTGGAATTAATGAACTCCATGGAAATCAAAACAAATGAAGCTAAGCCTGAACAAGGGATTTTAGCAGGAAAATTCAAGTCAGCTATTGCCAAAGCTCTAAGGGAACAAGAGCTATATAAGGAAAAGCCAGTTTTCAAGATAAAAGAAGAACCAGAAGACTTCTTTGCCTTGTGAAGACTGAAGATCAAAGCTGGAGATAGAGAAGGAGATTGAAGAAAGAGATAAAGAAGAAGACTGAAGTTTAAAGAATAAAGATCAAAGAAGATTGAAGACAAAGTCAGAAGAAAGAAGACTGAAGAAAAAGGATTAAAGATTGAAGACAAAGATTGAAGAAAGAGATTTGAAGACTGAAGATTTTGAAGACCGAAGACATGTAAATCTTAGGGGGAGTATTGTAGATACTTCTTTAAAGATTAACATTTGTCTTTGTGTGTCTTTTACATTTTTGTCATAGTATAGGGACTTTTTATGTAAATATGTTCCTTTGTTTTCTTGATTAGTATAAATAGCATAGATATGTATGGTGTAGGTAAGTTTTTAGCATTTAGGCGTATTGTAACTGTTTCCTACACTTTGTATTCTTCTATATGCTAATCAATGAAAACTCTATGAATTTTTGTTGATTTGCTTGTGTTGAATTTAATACTTACATGTTTTAGATTGAATTGTGTTCATATATCATCACAGATCGATCCATTTTGAGCTCATCAAACAACACCTCTCTAACAAGCAATAAAACTTTCCTGATTTCTAAGTCATCAGAAGATGAAGCTCAACTATGGCATAGAAGAATGGTTCATTCAAACATGAAGAAAATGAACAAGTTGGTCAAAAATGACTTAGTCATTAGCCTTCCCAAAAAATAATTTTACTGTTCTAATAATTGTTCATCATCTTATAAAGGAAAACAACATAGGGTGTCACATAAGTACAATCAACACAAACACAACACCACTTAAACTGCTGTACATGGATCTTTTTGGTCTAACCAATGTGTTGAGCATTGGTAAAAGGCAATATTGTTTGGTGATTGTTGATGATTTCACTAGATTCACATGGGTCTTTTTCTTAAAACATAAAAGTGGAACATCAAAAATAGTAATGGAGTTTATCACTAAGATTGAAAATCAACTTGATTTAAAGATCAAAATCTTAAGCAGTGATAATGGATCTAAATTTGTTAATCATATTTTAGATTCCTTTTGCAGGAACAAAGGCATTGCTAGACAATTCAATTCACCAAGAACTCCACAACAAAATGGAGTTGCTGAAAGAAGAAATAGGACTCTAATTGAAGCAGCAAGAACAATGCTAGCTGATTCACAGTTGCCTATCACATTTTGGGCAGAAGCAGTGAACACAACATGCAATGTTCAAAACAGAACTTTAATTGTCAAAGAACATAATAAAACACCTTATGAACTTTTATTTAAAAGGAAACCTTTTATAGGTTATCTTAGAGCTGTTGGGTGTCATGTGTCTATTTTAAACACCAAAGATCAATTAGGAAAGTTTGATGAAATAGCCTATGATGGTTTCTTTGTTGGTTACTCATCAACATCTAAATCATATAGAGTCTACATTCCACATCATAACATTATGGAGGAAATACCTAATGTATCATTTGATGTATCCTTATTTCCAAAATTAGTAAAAGCATCATCCTTGTTGTTTGATATTGATGCATTAACAAATTCATTTAACTCTGGTTATTTGAATATTATAGGTCCTACAAATAGATGTTATCCTTATGTACCTCCAAGTTTGAGTGAAGTGCCACTGACTGCTGATCCTCCAAGATTATTTAATTCACACACTTCAATTGTTGCTGATCCAGGCCCTTCATCTCAAACAAGCAATGACAATTTTGGTGGAAATAGAAATTCAACTTCAGAAGAGGTAACTAATGCATCAGCAGAAGTTAACAATGCATCCGCAGAAATTAACAATGCATCCGCAGAAGTTCCTTCTACATCCGTAGATGTTCCTACTTCCGGAAATGATTCTTTTCCTTCATCTGAAGTTCCCAATTCATCAGAAAACATTCCAACAACATTCACATCTGCAGATCAACAAACTACAACATCCGTAGTTATTCATGTAACTGCTACGGAAGTTATACTATCTGCGGAAACACAAAATCATGAAGATGGATTTCATTCAGCACCAAAAGACCAAAATGATGAGAATTTTGACCACTTTGTTGATTCCCCATCTCAGCTGGATCCATCTCCATCAACCAACATCACCAACTTGGAATCATTCATTCTAGTTGAATCAATACCAATAACAAGAATTCATAAGTATCATCCAATAGAAAACATTATTGGTGATCTTAATGAAGGAACCATAAGAAGTCAAGGGAAGCTGCCAATATTTGTCTATTCTCCTGTTTTCTTTCATAAGTGGTTCCACCCAACACAACTGTGGCATTGAAAGACAACAGCTGGATCGAAGCAATGCAAGAAGAGCGTCAGCAAATTAGAAAGCAGAAAGTTTAGACTCTAGTTGATCTTCCTAAAGGCCAATATCCTATTAGTACAAGGTGGCTTTTCAAGAACAAACTAGATGACAGAGGTATCATCATCAGAAGCAAAGCAAGGCTGATAGCACAAGGCTATACTCAAGAGGAAGGGATAGACTATGATGAAGTTTTTACCCTAGTTGCCAGGATTGAAGCCATTAGAGTCTTTCTAGCCTATGCTTCACATAAGAAGTTCATAGTTTACCAAATTGATTTAAAATGTGCCTTCTTATATGGTAAAATTAATGAAGAAGTCTATGTTACCTAACCATTCAGCTTTAAAGATCCTGATTATCCACACTGGGTATAAAAGCTTGACCAAGTTTTGTATGGTCTTCATCAGGCACCAAAAAAATGGTATGAAACATTGTCATTTTTCTTGCTCAAGCATGGTTACAAAAGGGAATAATTGATTAGACTCTCTTCCTCAAACATGAACATCAAGACCTCTTGGTTGTCCAAATCTATGTGGATGATATCATATTTGGATCAACAAATAAGAGATTGTGTGATGACTTTGAATCTTTGATGAAATCTGAGTTCCAAATGAGTTCCATGGGAGAACTAACATTCTTCCTTGGTTTGCAAATTCATCAGAAATCAGATGGCATTTTCATCAATCAGGAAAAGTTTGTGAATCAAATCTTGAAGAAGTACAACCTTGCTGAGTCTTCTTCATGCAAAACACCAGCTTCAACAATATATAAGATTGTACCTGATCCTAAAGGGAAGTCAGTTAGTCAAAGATTATATAGATCTATGATAGGATCATTAATGTACTTAACTGCCAGCCGACCTGACATAATGTTTGCTGTGTGTGTTTGTGCTAGGTACCAATCAGACCCCAAGGAGTCACATATGAATGCAGTAAAGAGGATTTTCAGATACCTCAAAGGGAAGCCAGCTCTTGGGCTTTGGTATCCCAAAGAAGGTGATTTCAACCTGTACTCATATTCTGATAGTGACTTTGGAGGCTGCAACAACAATAGAAAATCAACAACTGGTGGTTGTTAATTCATAGGACCAAGACTAGTTTCTTTGCAGTGCAAAAAGCAAACAAATGTATCAGTTGCTATCAAGTTTTATGGTTACAAAACCAATTACTTGATTATGGTTACATTTTTATTCAAACAGCAATTCACATAGATAACTTAGCTGTTATGTTCATCACTGCTAATCCAGTGCAACATAGTAAAACAAAACATATTGAATTCAGATACCATTTTCTGAGTGACTGCTCAGAAAAAGGTTTAATCAAGTTGATCAAAGTGGATACAACAAATCAGCTTGTTGATTTATTCACTAAAGCTTTGATTTAGTTAGATTTAATTTCTTGATTGAGTCTTTAGGCATGATCAACTTAGATTAAGTCTTCATCACAAAGAAAAGCATGTTCTGTCTGTCAAATTCATTATATGAAAAAGCCAAAAACATCTATAAAACAAATAAAAATCCAAAAATATTGTCTTATTAATATGATTTTCTTGAAAAAAGCATTTCATATTTTGGGAAATGATAGTACACTTTGCCTTTGCTTACTTTCATGAATTTTATCACACAATAAAGACTGGTTAGATATGCTTTGATATGTGAGTTGTTAGGAATAGATCAAATGTATAGGTTTAGTTGACTTGTCAACTCTTGTAATTAATCATTATAATTCTCTTTTTGATAATATAATGTAATGCAAGAATTATATGGTAACCCATATTATTGTGTTTGTTAGTTTATATTATAACAGGAAACATCAAACTTGGTCAATTTGAAAAAATTGAGTAAGTGTTAGAACAACCTACAGATGAATAAGTATTCTTCCGTAGATGTTCTCCGGAGTATAACTGAAGTTTGTGCTTCCGTTGATCTCTTACGGAAGAACAACAACTGCTGAACAAGACCAAAGATCAAGTAGAGCTGCTGAAGGAGAGCTTGCTGCTGAAGAACAAGTACAAGAACTCCTGCGGAAGTACAACCACTGAAGAACAAATGCTGAAGACAAAGTGTTGTTATGGAAGACTAATTGTTGCGAAAGAAGAACATCCTACGGAAGACCAATTCCTACCGAAGATTAACAAACTTGTATTGTTTTAAATCATCAAGTACATAACAAAAAGTCAACAAGTCAATATGTCAGAGCAATATCATCAAATCAATGACGGTGAAGGATAATTAAGTCAACGGAATATTCCACGTCACATCAACAACATTATTTATGTAATTTACAATTTCCTATATAAATTGTGAACTCCTATGTCCATAAACAAGGCAAGGATTTGCGCATATATAGAAACAGAATAGCGATATATTAGCTAGAAAATAGGAACAGAATAGGAAGATGTCTATACACAATTAGGTGTATATATTGATCGATGAACATTGATCAATAGAAGATTAACAATGTAACAATATCAAGCATCAAGAACATATAGCATTATAATCAATTGTAATCGATTGATTGTGAATGAAGAGCAATTGAAAACAATCTTTGTATTTCATTATTACATTTAGTTTTTCTAGTTGTTCTACTTTGTTCATTGATTTCAACTTTTGATAAACAATCCGTTAAATAGCAGGTATTGATAATTCCGTGATCAATACTTGTTAAAATCAAATTGATAAATCCTGCAACGATCCTTGATTATCAGGTGGTATCATAGCCACATGCTCATTGATCTAGATCAATTGATCTATCAGTTTGATTTGTTTAATTGGTGTTTATTTAATCAAGTTAATTAACATGAGCAATTCAGTGGTTGGCGCTTATTAACCACCGAAGTTGGAAAGTAAATCTGATTTTAAAACTTTGAAAATCAGATTTAGGAATCTTGTTAATTATACAGATTCTAATTTATGGGTGTTGATTACTGAAGGTCCTTATATTCCACCTGCTTTAGGACCGGATTATAAAGACAACAATCAACCCGTAAGTTTAAAAAATCTGTCACCTGATGATGCCAAGAGAGTCAAGATTGACATCAAAGCATATAGTATGCTTACTATGTCTTTGCCTGAAGATCTCTTGATCAGGTGTAAATCATATAAAACAGCAAAGTCATTATGGAAAATCCTGCACACTTTGTGTGAAGGAAGTGACGAGATAAGGAACATAAAAAAGGATACACTTCGCTCACAGTATGAGACTTTTCATCATATTATGGGTGAGTCTGTTCCTCACAACTCCACAAGTTTATGCAACTTGTTACAGAGATGAATATCTTTGAACTGAAGTACAGTAACGAGGAGTTAAACAAGAAGATGCTTCATTTATTACCAGAAAGCTGGACCCACACTGTGTCCATGTTCAAGAATACTATTGATCTTAAGGCAATTAGGTTGGACACTCTGGTTGCAAAGGTAGAAGCTTTGGAGTTAGATGAGAAAACCAGAAACAAGAGTGTTAAAGCACCTATAGCACCGTACCAATTCAAAGAAACTAAGGGTGTTGGAAGTGCCTTCATCTCTAATGATGATGAAGATAACTCTTGTGTTGAAAGTGATACTGAAGAGGAAACTGGCTTCTATGCTGCCAAGCCCTCCAAATTGAACTCTTAAAACAATAAAAACAGAAAAGAAAAAGGAAAGTCAGATGATGTGACACCCGAAATCTTGTCAAAATAAAAGAAAAGAAAGTATCAAGAAGAAAGCAAAAAGAAGCCAAAGATGAGGGGTGTTTTGTGTAAAAGTACACAATAGTCAAAAGTGCACTTTATATGGGCATGGCTGCCCATATCACTCCTGCTGCTACTGTGTTCAATCGAATCAGAAGAAGAAGAAGAAGAAATCGAAGTTCTCTCAGTTCTAGAGAGAGAGAGAGGCTGTTTTTGATCTTGGTATGTATTTCTTTGCATAATTGGCTCGGTTTATGTTGGGTTTTGACCATGAAACTGATTTATATGTGTTTTATGTGTTCGGTTGTTGTTTTGCTTATTTTAGGCGTTTGAACTCTTGTGCACACGAGTTTGGAGGAGTTTTGCTTGTTTGCTGCACTAGGTGAGTTCTAGACCCGGGTTTTTATGTGTTTTAAACTTCTTTGGGGCTGAAAATGCATGTTTAAAAGGTTTTACAGTTGTTTTATGCTTTACCGTATGTATATGGCTGATTATGTTTGTGTTTTATGGTGGTTTATGTGCTGTTGATGCTTAGGATGCTGTGTATAAACTTCGAACAGATGGATAAGCATGATTGGTTAGGAATTGTTGGTGTTTTCGTTGTTGTATGCCTTCTCTAGATGTTAAGCATGTTAAATCGATGATAAGGATGTGTTAGACCGAGGATTGGGAACTGAATAATTGCATAAGTGCATTTGCAGGTCGGTTAGTTCATCCGCATTTAAGAGCTGAACATACATTAAGTATTTTGCTTATGCGCATTTGTTGTTTGTTCATCCGCATTTGTAGTTGCTCATGCGCCCAAGTGTTCTTCCGCATTTCTTTTATTCATGCGCATTTGCTACAGTGTTCATGCGCATTTGTTTCAGTCATTCGCATTTGTTCTACAATGTTAGATCTTGGAATAATAGGTCTAGGTCATTTTGTATAGGCTTAGAACTTTAATCAATACATGTAATGAATATTTGTAATTCATTATGTATATATATAGGTTAACCCATATGTGCGTTGATTTATGTGTATGATTACAGGTACAAAATTATACTTGGTCAATTTCTGAAATTGACTAAGTGTAGAAGCATCTACGGATGAACATTTTTGTTCTTCCATAGATATCTTTCTTACAAGACTTTCATCAGAAGATCTTCTACGGATAAGTTCTTTCCAAAACTCAAAGATGAACAAGCTCAAAATGACCTATGCCTGTATTTGCATATCATACAAGTCATTGACAAGCTGCATGCTAAAGCATACAAAAGAAGAAGATATGAGGCTGGACTATTAAGAGGAGCTAACATCAAGGAAGTATCTGAATTGAGGATATCAGAACAAGATGAGCTGGAAATAGTCAATAATCAGAGTGTTGCGGAAACTCTCACAACAGAAGAAGACATCTTGGGATTGAGCTTTGAGACACTACAAATGATATGCAGAATGGAGATCAAGTACAAGTACGATGATCAAAAGGATGCAGTGTCATATTTCAACAAGAAAATGGTGTCAAGAGTCAAAGTGCTTTCAGTTTTGAAGACCTGATTACAAGTGTCTAAGCCTAAGGGGGAGTATTGTTAGATCTTGGAATAATAGGTCTAGATCATTTGTATAGGCTTAGACTTTAATCAATACATGTAATGAATATTTGTAATCATTATGTATATATATAGGTTAACCCATATGTGCGTTGATTTATGTGTATGATTACAGGTACAAACATTATACTTGGTCAATTTCTGAAATTGACTAAGTGTAAGAAGCATCTACGGATGAACATTTTTGTTCTTCCGTAGATATCTTTCTTACAAGACTTTCATCAGAAGATCTTCTACGGATGAATATGGGTATTCACTGATGAAAAACCCCACACATGAAGAAACTAAAGTACCTTCGGAAGAACAAAGTAGCTGCGGAAGAACAAAATAGTTGTGGAAGAACAAAGTAGCTGCGGAAGAACTAGACACGTATGTCATACAAGTGTTTCAAGTCAACAAGTCAATCGCAGATTCCAAGAGATTCGTTGTTTCCTTAACAGAAACACATGTGTCTATAAATATGAGTCCTAGGTTTCAAATCAAGGAGGAGGAAGAGACGGCGACAAAAATACCATCACATCGTTTCGCACGATCAACTCAAACCCTAGCAGCCGTCACATCAACACACCAAAAATCATAAACACAATCATAGCATAAAATTTTGTTAGCATTATTATTTGATTCTTTGTAATCATTAATCAGTTTTAATGAATTACGTTTGATTCAAAACATTATTCTTTGTATATTGTTGATATCGTTTGATCATTTATTGTTTTTTTCTCTGGCATCAATATTTATTTGTTAATCAATTAAACAACGATTAATGGTAATCCGCGATCATTAATTTGAAACCAATCTAACACTGATAATTCCTGATTGCAATCCTTGGATTCACAAGTGGTATCAGAGCCAAGTGCTCATTGATCTAGATCGATTGATCTATCGGGTGTTAGAATTGTTTAATTGAATAGATCTATCAGTTTTCTGACTAGATCTATAGTTTTTTTTAATCAAAAGTAATTTGGTGTGAAGATTTAAAATTCAATAAATCAATGATTTGTCTTTCAGCGAGTATTGTTACATTGCTCGGTTAACATTGATCTATATTCAAATTAATTGAAACATAGATCTGTGTTATTGGCTGACATTCATTAACTGTTCATAAGAAACTTTGTTTTAGTTAAAACTTCAATAATTGACTAAAATGAGTAGCTTTGTCGGTGGATCATCGTACCAGCCTCCAATGTTGGAAACGAAAGCAGACTTTAAGTCCTGGAAGATCAAGTTCAGAAATCATGTGAACTACACTGATTCTGACTTATGGGTATCAATAACTGAAGGTCCTTATATTCCACCCACCCTTGGGCCGGATTATAATGATAAAAATCAACCCATAAGTACAAAAGATCTGTCACCTGATGATGTTAAAAAGATAAAAGTTGATATTAGAGCATACAGTTTGCTTAGTATGGCTTTGCCTGAAGAAATACTAATCATGTGTGAGAATTATAAAACAGCAAATTCCTTGTGGAAGATACTTCATACTCTTTGTGAAGGGAGTGATGAAATCAGAAGCATTAGGAAGGACACACTTGGCTCACAATATGAAACATTTCATCATATTGAGGGAGAATCAATTCCTCAACAACTCCATAGGTTTATGCAATTGGTAAACGAGATGAACATCATGGAGTTGAAGTATACAAATGAGGAATTGAACAAAATGATGCTCCATACATTGCCTGAAAGTTAGAAGCAAACTGTGTCCATGTTCAAGAACACCATTGATCTCAAAGCAACTGGCTTAGATACTTTGGTAGCTAAAGTTGAGGCTCTTGAAATGGATGAAAAATAAAGAAACAAGAGTGTGAGAACACATGTCACACCTTATCATTTTAAAGAAAATAAAAGTGCTAGAAGTGATTTTATCTCTAACAATGATAGTGACAACTCTTGTACTTTAAGTGAAGATGAAGAAGAAGTGAGTTTTTATGCATCAAAGCCTTCAAAGAAATCTTCCCAAAGTAAATCTGGAAAAGAAAAAGGAAGACCTGATGATAGAAAAGATGCATCTACATCAGCAGCAAAGTCTTCAACAAACAACAACCAAGCAGAGCCCATTACTGTGATTCTGGATTCTGAAGAACAAAAAGCAGCATTTGCAGCCTTTAGTCCATGTTTTCAAGCCTACTTAGGAAGCACCTTAACACCTGCAAATATCTGCCAACAAGACTTGGAAGAACTACATCCAGATGTAGTAGAGGAGATGGATCTTCAATGGCAAATGGCAATTATTGCTTATAGAGCCAAACAATACTTGAGAAAGAAACAAAAATTTGGCTGCAGCAAGCAAAACATCAAAGATTGGTGTTGATAAGTCAAAGGTAAGATGTTTCAAATGCAATCTCTATGGGCACTTCTCAAGAGAATGTACTCAACAATCAAATCCTGACATGAGACAACAGTAGCAACATCAGTCTCATCAGCATCAATCTCATCAAACAACAACATCTCAGAGATCTTATAGACAACATAGCTAACCAACTCATCCCCACCAGCCACAAATGCATTAGCAGGACCTAGTAATTCTAAAGACACTGGGCTGATCATTCTCTAAGATGGAACCTGTGACTGGAGCATGTATGAGAAGGAAGTTTTGGAAGAAAATCAAGCTTTAATGGCCCACATGGAGAACAAAGTTCCACCTATGGCTAGAGAGGTAAAAGATAGATTGTGTTCATCAGTGTATGTTGAGGAAGTTGAAAGATATAGAATCCATGCTCAACAACTGGCTGATAAAGTAAAAGAAATAATGATTTTGAATGAATCTCATGTAAGAGAACATAAATTATATCAATTCAAAATTAACTCTTTACAAAAAGATTTAGATAAATTTGTTTCAGAAAATTATAGCTTAAAAGCCCAAGTTGAGCATCTGACCACTTCCTTAACTAATCCATGGCTGATCAGCATCTACTGAAGTGAAACTTCAGAAGTTTCAACTTTCATCTTAGCAATATGAGAAATATTGAATTCTCACATTGAATCAAAGAACAGGTATAGGTTAGGATATAATGCTGTTGCACCTCCTCTGAATGATAACTATACAACTTTACCTGAATCAATGACAAATAGCTTGTCAAATCATTTGTGCCATGCACCAAGTTTGAAACAAAATGTACTGAACAAGTTAATAACAATGAATCTGAGGTGAGTGAAATTGAGTCTTCTGAATCAGATAAAATCAAACAAAATGAATCAGAATTTGACTTTGATGGATGTGATGACTTGGATGATTCTGATGGACATGATGATAACTTTGTGGATCAACTGAACATTGGTAAGAATGTTTCAGTTGAAACAATCATTCCCAAAGTACTTGAGCAAACAAAGTTTCCATATCCTCCAAAGCAAAGAAACATGTTGAAGACTATTTGCAAGAGAATAGCTCAGCTAAATGAAGGTCTTCAAGTACTTCATCAGCAACAAAAACCTTCAACTGAGTGATTGAGAAGTGTACATCTACTGAAGTACACAAATCTTCCTTAGAAACTGAAAAGAAGCAAGTATCAGCAGAACTTCTCTGGAAGAAAAAACATCCTTCAGTAGCAGATATGCGGAAAAAACAAATCTACTGAATCAGTAGATGATCTGTGGAAGGCAAAAGAAAGACCAAAAAAGAAAAAACTCAAAAAGGTATGAGCTCAAAGCAACAAACTTCAGCTGATAAACATGAACCTTTTGACATCATGTCAGGAAAAGAAAAGGAGTCAGTTTTAGTAAGTTTGAGAAGGAATTGAAGACTCAAAGACAGCAAAAGAAGAAGAAATGATTGAGTCTGATAATGAGAGAAGAAGAAAAGTATTGCAAATGGTGTGACATGAAAAATCACAACACTGAAGACTGCTACTCAGCAGCTATTGCTCCATCTGCAATATGAACAATCACATGACTTCAGACTGTTACTTCAATAAAAATTGTGTTTGTAACAAAAATAACCATTCCACTCAGGAATGTTATGTTAACAAAAAGAACAAGACAAAGAGCACAAAGAAGAAACAACCTGAGAAGGATGAATCAGAATCTCAATCAAATGAAGATCAAAAAGATTCAAGAAAAAAGAAACAATAAAAACAAAACAAAAGGTGACAAACCACAAGAGAAATCATTAGGTGATAGTGAACCTTTGAAGAAAAGACAACCTGAACAGAAATCAAGACTCGTCAACAATCAAAGACACCTCACAAAAAGGTGGAATTGAACAATAAGAAGTCAAATGCTAATGATACTTTATTTGATAATTTGAAAAAGAAACTCAGTTTCACATTCAAATCAAAGGATGATGAAACTTTCAACAATCAAGGATCATCATTAAAATCAAAACAACAAAAACAAAGAAGAGAGATCCTTGAGGAAGAGTTTGAAAAATCAGAACAAAATTCCACAAGTTCATGATCAACAGAATCATCCTCATCACAAACAAAAACAATGAATCAATTGAATCTAAAATTAATAATGAATCTTCAAGACTCATTCATGAGGAAGTTAAAATTTTAGACTCCACAGGATCACCCAAGATCATTAAGACTTGGGTTTCCAAATCTAATTGATTTCTTTAATTGTGCAGGAACAATCTTGGAGAGCTGACAACAAGTGGTATGTTGACAGTGGTTGTTCCAGACATATGACAGGAAACTGTTCTCTTCTCCATGACTTCAAACATAAAAATGCTTCTTATGTGGCATTTGGTGGGGATAAGAAGGGAGGTAAAATAGTTGGTGAAGGAATGGTAACTAATGGTTGTGCTCAAATTTGAGAAAGTTTATTGTGAAAATTTGCAATATAATTTATTGAGTGTGTCTCAATTTGTGATCAAAATTATACCACATTATTTGATAACACTAATTGTTACATTCTTAAGCCAGGTTTTGCAGTTCCAGAAGATTGGATCCTCTTAAAGCATCAAGAAAAGAAACACATATGTTTTGGATATGAATAATATAGCACTCATAAACAATGAAACATGCCTGCTATCTAAGTCATCAGAAGATGAATCTCAGTTGTGGCATAGAAGGCTTGTTCATTCCACCTGAAGAACATGAATAAATTGGTGAAAAATGACAGTCATGGATTACCAAAGAAAGAATTTTCTTGTTCAAACCATTGTCCTTCATGTTATAAAGGAAAACAATGTAGAGTGTCACATAAATGCAAAATAATAAATACAACTCTACACCACTCAAATTGCGTCACATGGATTTTTTGGTCCAACTAATGTGATGAGCATTGGAAAAGGCAATATTGTTTAGTGGTTATGGATGATTTCACTAGATTCACATGGGTCTTTTTATTAAAACAAAAGAGTGAAACATCAGAACCTTAATGGAGTTTGTCACAAAGATTGAGAATCAACTTGATTTAAAAGTTAAATTTTTAGGAGTGACAATGGGACTGAATTGTTTAATACTGTTAGATTCATTTTGCAGGAATAAAGGCATAGCAAGGCAATTCAATGCACTAAGAACTCACACAAAATGGAGTTGCTGAAAGAAGAAACAGAAACTCTCATTGAAGCAGCAAGAACAATGCTAGCTGATCACAATTGCCAATCACCTTTTGGGCTGAAGCAGTGAACACAGCATGCAATGTTCAAAACAGGACATTAATTGTCAAAGAACACAATAAAACACCTTATGAGCTTTTATTTAAAAGAAAACCTTACATGAATATCTTAGAGCTTTTGGGTGTCATATATCTGTTTAAACACAAAGAAACATTCGGAAAATTTTCAGAGAAAGCCTATGATGGTTTCTTTGTTGGAAATTCTTCAACATCTAAATCATATAGAATTACATTCCATAACACAAACATTATGGAAGAAACTCCTAATGTGTCTTTTGATGAATCCTTATTTCCTAAATCTGTAAAAGGATCATCATGGTTGTTTGATATTGATGCACTCACAAATCATTAACTCTGGTTATTTGAATGCTGCAGGTACTGAGGATACATGCTATCCATTTGTTCCTCCAAACATGAATGAAGTGTCATTATCTGCTGATCCTCCAAGAATACAAACTTCAAGTATCCTGGAACTAGGAACACCAAATAATGTTAATAATGCAGCACAAGACCAAGCAAATGGATCTACATCCTCAGATGCAAACACTTCATCAGAAGCTGCTGACTCTGCATCCGCAGATGAGTGTCCTACATTCGGAGATGAGAATATTGGATCAGCTGATGTTCCATTCACATCAATAGATGTTCCATATATTGGAGATGGTCCATTGCATTCGAAAGAGTCATTGTCAGCAAGTTAATAAAATACATCCGTAGATGTTCCTGTAACTCCTGCGGAAGCACAAAACACATCCGTAGATGATTTTGTAACTCCTACGGATGGCACTCACAATGCAGCTGATGTACAAAATGAAAATCATTCAGCTTCCAATGATGATCAATTTGATTACTTCATAAATTCATCATCTCAGCTGGATATATCTGCATCAATGCATATGACTAACTTGGAACCATCTATTCCAGTTGAGTTCATTCCAACAATAAGAATTCAAAAGACTCATCCAATAAACAACATCATTGGAGATCTCAATGAAAGAACCACAAGAAGCCAAGGGGGAGCTGCAAACATCTGTCTTTTCACTTGTTTTCTTTCACAAGTGGTTCCTCAAAACATTACAGCTGCACTAAAAGATAATAGCTGGATTGAAGCCATACAAGAAGAACTTCAACAATCAGAAAGCAAAAGTTCTGGAATCTAGTTGATCTTCCTGAAGGACAATATCCAATTGGCACAAGGTGGTTATTCAAAAATAAACTAGATGACAGAGGTATTGTTGTGAAAACAAAGCTAGGCTGATTGCTCAAGGATATACTCAAGAAGAAGGGATAGACTATGTTGAAGTTTTTGCACCAGTTGCAAGAATAGAAGCCATTAGAGTATTCCTAGCCTATGCATCATATAGAAGTTCACTGTTTATCAAATGGATGTGAAGTGTGCCTTTTTATATGGAAAATTGATGAAGAAGTCTATGTAACTCAACCTCCAAGTTTTGAAGATCCTGATTACCCACATAGAGTATAAAAAGCTTGACAAAGCTTTGTATGGTCTTCATCAGGCACCAAGAAGTGGTATGAACACATTATCATCTTTCTTGTTCAAGCATGGATACAAAAGGGGAACTATTGATCAGACTCTCTTTCTCAAACATGAACATCAAGACTCTTAGTTGTTCAAATATATGTAGATGACATTATATTTGGATCAACAAATAAAGAGACTGTGTGAAAGCTTTGAAGAGTTGATGAAATCTCAGTTTCAAATGAGCTCAATGGGAGAAATAACTTTCTTTCTTGGATACAAGTTCATCAGAAAACAGATGGCATATTCATCAATCAAGAAAAGTATATTCATCAAATATTGAAGAAGTACAATCTTGCTAATACATCTTCATGCAAAACACCTGCTTCAACAATTGACAAAATTGTACCTGATCCTACAGGAAAATCTATTGATCAAAGATTGTATAGATCAATGATAGAATCTCTTATGTATTTAACTGCCAGCATACCTGACATAATGTTTGCGTATGTGTTTGTGCTAGGTACCAATCAGATCTAAAAGAGTCCCATCTGAATACTGTGAAGAGGATTTTCAGATATCTCAAAGGGAAACCAGCCCTTGGTCTATGGTATCCAAAAGATGGAGACTTCTCTCTCTACTCTTATTCAGACAGTGACTAAGGAGGATGCAACAACAATAGAAAATCCACAACTGGTGGATGTCATTTTTAGGACCAAGACTTGTTTCATGGCAGTGCAAAAAGCAAACAATTGTATCTGTATCCACAGCTGAGGCTGAGTTCATAGCTGCTTCAGCTGGTTGCTCTCAAGTCCTTTGTTGCAAAACCAATTACTTGATGGTTACAATTTCCTTCAAACTCCAATTTATATTGATAATTCAGCTGCTATGTTTATCACTGCTAATCCAGTTCAACATAGTAAAACAAAGCATATTGAAATCAGATATTATTTCTTAGAGAGATTGCTCAGAAAAAGGTTTAATCAAGTTAGTCAAAGTGGATACAACAAATCAGCTTGCTGATCTATTTACTAAGGCCTTTGATTCAGTTAGATTTAATTTTCTAATTGAGTTTTTGGGCATGACTAACTTAGATTAATCATCATTAACAAAGAAAAGCATGTTTCGTCTTGTCTTTATTTATTGTGTCTTCTATTTCTGCATTACATATGTTTGGGAAATGATAGTACACTGTGCCTTTGCTTGCTTCTGAGTTCTTAATTTCTTCAAAAAACTGATCAAAAGTTATTTGATATGTAAGTAGATTCAACTTGAGTGAAGATTATACTAAGAGCATGCTTAACATATGAAAGGTGACTGTAATGAGAAACTTCATTTGAGGATCAAGCAAGTAAGTCTTATCCTGATGTGATCAATTCATTCACCTAAGCACACTATGTAAAAACATTATAACTTCTATCTTTGCATATCATATTCCTCTGTTTTGTGTGAACAAAGACCTGGGTTTATGAACACCATGAGATACATATGTTTTCAACGGTGAAAAGATCTGATCCTCATCATCCCTCTATTTGTGTAAACAAATATCTGGGTTAAAGGCACCTCTGTTTTACATAATTAAAGACTTGGTGATTGATGATGTTCATATCTAAGCTCTCAAAAGAATCCATGGTGATCAACTGGATATTTACATAAGAGCTTTTGTAGCAAAGCATTTATGAGCCAACTCATATGTCTCAAGATAGAATTTATAACTTAATGTACATAGTTTTTAAGTGTGAAAAAGTGATGAATTGACTCACAAATGGAGGACAAACTCTAATGTGAATTGAATGTGGAGCCCATAACAGTTATCTCTATAAACATGAAAACATGATAAACAGCATGTCTAGTGATTCCAACTCTTGTTTAGATTTAAGTGGACAAACATACTTGCAATCAGGACTAGAATCAGGTCACAATTCAACAAACAACTCAATCTGAAGAAGTTTAATGTCATAGTATGATCCCATTATATGTGTTTATATGCATGTATATATTTAATCAATTTTGTTACTTTTAGTTTATTTATTGTGTGTAATCTTGGACTGTCATGGCTTTCATGCTATTTACTTCATAAATTTTGATGAATGCAACACTTATCATTAATCACAAATTTGGGGGAGTAGTTATTACATGAAATACATGAAACATAAAAGTTGAATTCAATGATCCAAATTCAAATGAAGGAATTAGGAACTTGAGCACAAACTTGGCTGAAGGATATATGAAGTTTTTCAAATTAATTTCCTGTGCACAAATTGTCATGAAAACAAAAGTCAACAAGGTCCAATAGCAATAAATGGTTTTATCAGTTGATTAGGACCATACAATCAAAGAAGTTTCAACTTTGCATTTTCAGCATCAGCAGAAGCTACAATACATTTTCCTGTTCAGTAGATGCTACAGTGCGAAAAAAAGGGATATGACATCCGTAGATTGGTAACCTACGGATGTGGTAGTATTTAAAAGTATAATAGTTCCATAGACTGGTAATCTATGAAAATTCAAATTATCCTTCATCAAAAATTAGTTTTTTAATTCTAAGTCATCCGTAGATGATCTACGGAATAACTAAAATCTGCAGAAATATAAAATTGGTAATAACGATAGGGGTCCCAGCTCATTTAATAACTGAAATTAATATATCCGAGGGAGTATAAATGATGTCTTTGACTTGTTATTTCCATTCACTTTTTCAGAACATCTTTTTAACCTAGAAAAACATTCAGATAAACCCCTGTCCGCATAATATTCAAAATTACCAAAACCTTTAAACTTGCTTGATTCTTGATCTCTGTTCATTACAAGTTCAATAATATCAAGGTAAAATATATCATAATCCAAAATTATGAACTGATTGATTCATCATTTTTTGGTCTAAACTCTTCGTATTCTTAATTGTGATGATTTTGCTCTAACATAATTTTCTTCATTTAT
The DNA here is from genome assembly GCA_025506505.1 of Flaveria sonorensis. NCBI lineage: Eukaryota > Viridiplantae > Streptophyta > Magnoliopsida > Asterales > Asteraceae > Flaveria > Flaveria sonorensis. The sequence goes on along the minus strand of JACCIY010001632.1, from coordinate 6,767 downwards.
GAACAGATGGCTAATCGTTTTGCAAGAGAGCACAATGTATGTGCATTCTTAAATCCTGACGACCTGTAGCAGAAGGAGTCGAGATATCATCAGATACCTATGACGATCCAGGCTTTTCTATGCTTTATCAGCAGAGCCTGTGACTCATCAAGCCACATCATTGATTTCTGGAATTCAGCTCGAATAGAGCAAGTTGGAGAATCCTGAGGTGATAGTTGCTGAAATCAAGAATGAAAGGATGAGAGTTGATGAACAAACTATCAGAAGGGCACTTGAGCTGGGAGAACAAGAAGTTGGTCACCCAGATGTATTTGAGAATGAGTACATAGATAAAGTGTTCTATCTGAGGGATATGATGGTGACTTTGACAAGGTGGATAAAGAAAGGGAGATTGTGCAAGACATATAGATTCTTATGTCACACGTATCTAAAGTGCATCTCCAACAGGAAGTCTGGGCTTGATAGATTCTCAAGGCACATTTCATCTGGCATTATTGGCATTTTGAGGGAAGGACATACAACTACTCAAAGTACATTTTCAGTTTCTGTGTGACCACATCAAAGTGCAAAAGGCTGATAAGATGTATATGTTCCAAGGTTTATGCACTGATCATCAATGGTGGAATTGCCTGGGATAGCAAGAGAAGGTGATGTGTTGTTCAAGCACATCTGGGGAGATCTGTACTGAATAAGATAAGTGGAAAGTATGAAGGAGGAGATATGCCAATGTTTGCACATGTGGCGGATGCTAATGCCAATATTCACCAGAACTGATGTGGAAGATCAGCAAGATAGTCAATCTACTGATGCTGAGCAAGACTTACCTTCATATTCCCCTCCTCAATCTCACCACACCCCACATCATCAATCTCCACAAATCCAATCACCAGCCATTCAACACACCCAACCAATCTCTCCATTCACCCTCAATCACCCATTCATCAACAAACTCTAACTCACACAATCTATCTCCTAAGAGTACTCATACAGAAACCATCTCAGTTACTCAATTCAAAACTCAGTATACACTGGTGAGACTAAGTTAGTATCTCAAGCAAGTACCATTCCACTCACAATCACCAGTCAGAAAACCCCAGTCATGTCTAACCAAACTGAACCAACATCTCCAATCATTGATCCTCAACAACAACAACAACCTCATCAAGAGGAAAACAGATCAAGCAGTTGAGTCTATTCAAGCTCAGCAAGTATAGCTCCTGCTATAGGCAATGAGGATGAGATTGCTGTCAACATCAAGAAGGTGAAGAAGAAGCTACTATGTTGATGTTATAGCCTATCATGAAGATGACCTGGAAGATGATGATAAGATGTGAGCAAAAGTTATCTGGTTGCTGAGTATAACAAACTTATCATCAAATCAAACAAAAGGTTGGAAAGAATTAGAAAGCTCAAAGGAAAGTTAAAAGAAAAGGAGGAGCTGAGAACAAACAAGAATCTAGACTGATCAGATTAAGAGAAGATGCTCAAACCAACAATGAAGTAATTGATGCTTGCATGAGCTGGTTGAAACTTAAAGACACTGTGAAGCATGAAAAGACTGAAAAGAGAAGCTCATATTGGAAGTGAACAAGCAAACAACTCTCTCACTGCTCAGTCTATTTGTTGAAAAGAAAGATGAACACATTGATGAGCTCAAGATGAAAATTTGTTCACTTGAATCGAATGCTGCTCCATCAACAAAATAAAAGAATCTACTGAAGCATCAAAGCAAATCATTCAGTACTCCAGAAAGAGGAAGTATTTGGGGTATGTAGAGAGAGGTGATTAATGTTGAAGATTCACTAAAAGATCAAGGCCTACATCTCCAGAGCTCACTCCTTCAGTGGATGTTTCCAATTTAAAGCCTATGTCTCATGCTGAAACTGAGAGTGATGCTGAATGGGATGAGCTTACTAAAGATGAGTCTCCCAAAGAACAAAAAGAATCAAAGGCTGATGACCTACTGTCCACAAAGACATATTGGAAGAGAGGCCTGAATCAATTATGTTTATGACCTGTCAATCATGGGTTTCCATATGAATGGGTTGAGATGACATGACAGAAATGAAGGAAGCACCGAAGGAATTTGAGCTAGCAAGCTTCAGGATCCCAGATTGCAATTATGAACCATTCATAGCCTTTCAGTCAATCAGAAAACAAAGAAGGAGCTAGGTCACTGTGACACAACAACTCTGAGCAAATACAATATGACTTATTGTTACAAAGTCATAACACAACATACATGAGCTGAAAGGTAGATCAGTGGCTAAGCTTAGAAGGATGATGGAGCATGTAATGAAGGTGGAATGGAAACTGGAGTAAAATTCAGAACTGAAGCTCCAGATCCTTCCTATGAACATCAATTAAAAACACCTGCTGAACCAGTAACAGTTAAAGCAAGATCAACATAAATGGAAAATAAAATTGATCAAAGAACCAAGAGAGGTGATCCCTGGGAAAGTATGGCCTCTGGGTACAACTGTGAGAGAGATCACTAAAGAAAAATCTTCTCTAATCTAGTTGTTGATCATATCACACTCCCACTGCTGCTGAAGATAAGGATTATGGCCTGGAAATATGATCCAGAGTGGGATTGTGCACTTATCAAGAGAGTATCTGGAAGAGTTGAATACTTCCACTTACTTTAATCAATCTTGTTGTTGCCTCATACTGACCTCAAAGACCTTCAAAGTTTGATCATCTCAACTACCCAATAAGCTCAAGAGGAAGAGATTTCTCTGTATTGGTTGAAAGTTGAAAACAAAATTTAAGGATGTACTCAAGGAAGCACGAAGGGAAGATGGGGAACACAAGAAAAGATACCAAAGGAAAAGAAGATCAAAATCCACTCCTCTACACTGGTTGATGATGAATTCAAAAGGAGGGTTGGATACTCTAAACGAAAAACAGCAGCCATAAAAGTCATTGAAGGAAATCAATACACGCTTCCATAACTGAGTGGGGATATGTGGAGAAGACTAAAGAACTAGTGCTATGAGAAATGAAGAAAAGAAGAAAGCAAGGAGTATAAGATTGTTTGATCTAATTGAAATTAAACTTCTGCATCCAGCTACACTTCATACCTACATGATAAGTTCTTTCCAAACTCAAAGATGAACAAGCTCAAAATGACCTATGCCTGTATTTGCATATCATACAAGTCATTGACAAGCTGCATGCTAAAGCATACAAAAGAAGAAAGATATGAGGCTGGACTATTAGAGGAGCTAACATCAAGGAAGTATCTGAATTGAGGATATCAGAACAAGATGAGCTGGAAATAGTCAATAATCAGAGTGTTGCGGGAAACTCTCACAACAGAAGAGACATCTTGGGATTGAGCTTTGAGGACACTACAAATGATATGCAGAATGGAGATCAGTACAAGTACGATGATCAAAAGGATGCAGTGTCATATTCAACAAGAAAATGGTGTCAAGAGTCAAAGTGCTTCAGTTTTGAAGACCTGATTACAAGTGTCTAAGCCTAAGGGGGAGTATGTTAGATCTTGGAATAATAGGTCTAGATCATTTTGTATAGGTTTAGAACTTTAATCAATACATGTAATGAATATTTGTAATTCATTATGTATATATATAGGTTAACACATATATGCGTGATTTATGTGTATGATTACAGGTACAAACATTATACTTGATCAATTTCTGAAATGACTAAGTGTAAAGAAACATCTACGGATGAACATTTTTTGTTCTTCGTAGATACTTTCTTACAAGACTTCATCAAGAGATCTTCTACGGATGAATATGGGTATTCACTGATGAACAAACACCCACACATGAAGAAACTGAGTACCTTCGGAAGAACAAAGTAGCTGCGGAAGAACCAGAACGTATGTCATACAAGTGTTTCAAGTCAACAAGTCAATCACAGATTCCAAGAGATTCACTGTTTCCTAACAGAAACATGCGTGTCTATAAATATGAGTCCTAGGTTTCACATCAAGGAGGAGGAAGAGACGGAGACAAAATACCATCAATAGTTTCGTACGATCAACACAAACCTAGCAGCCGTCACATCAACACACCACAAATCATAAACAAAATCATAGCATAGAATTTTGTTAGCAATTATTATTTGATTCTTTTAATCATTAATCAGTTTAATGAATTACGTTTGATTCAAAACATTATTCTTTGCATATTATTGATATCGTTTGATCATTTATTGTTTATTTTCTCTGGCATCGATATTTATTTGTAATCAATTAAACAACGATTAATGGTAATTCCACGATCATTTAATTCGAAACAATCTTACCATGATACTTTCTGATTGTGACCCTTGGATCACATACAAGCATTAGTTGGACACTTGGAATAATCTCTGGACTTCCATACCGCATTAGTTATTGTTCATCTGCATTAGTTATGTTCATCGCATTTGTCTAAGGACTTAGAATTTTCCGAAGCTTGGAAGTAGAATGTAATGGGTAAGTTCTGGAATTTTTGATGGTTTCATGTCTGTGTGGGGATGCATGTTGTGGGCTGTTGTTAATGCTTTATACTATGTATAATGTGGGTTTACGTGGTGTGTTATATGCGTCTGCGTAAAGTATTATGTAACGAAGTGGAAGATAACGATAAAAGAAAAAGTGGAACGTATGAAAGAATGAAAGTCTTGCAGGCAAAGATTAAGGTGAGTGACCGTGTTGTCACAACAGATTCGTAAGGGTTTAATCCATTAGATGACCTAAAGATGTCGTGACTCTCACCCACGGGCTGTGACGGTCTTCGGACATGAGGCGGGGGTGTTGTAAAAAGAGACGGGGTCCTTGTCGCGTACCCCGGTACTGTCGGTCTTCGGACATGAGTCGGGTTATGCATGAGACAGGATCCAGATTATAGTGAAAGATAATGATGAAAAGTATGAAACGTACGAAATGAACGAATACGTGAGTTAATGAAAGATAATTAAGTCTATACCTTGATGTATGTATGATGAATGCTCAGTGTGAAAGTAAAGGAAGTATTTTATGAAAAAGGTATTTTCATATATAAATCCTACAATGTATTTTGAAAGTTTTAAAACTAAACTCACTCAACGACGCTGACTTTTATGCATTTTTCAGTTGGCAGGTAATTGTTGCTGAGGATGGCACGCGGGGGAAGCTACTCGGAGGGCAAGATGGCATCCATTCATCTTTAATGATATTGTTGTTTTGTATGCAACAAAACAAGGTCTTTTGTATTTCAAGAAAACTATGATGTATTGCTTAACAACATTAATATAATAGAATGAATGGTTTTTCTTACTAATTCCAATGCAGTATTTTATGAAATGTGTGTTGTTTAATGTTTTTATGCTATGACTGACCAACTGTGAGGTCTCCGGGAATGGGGCCTTACAAGTTGGTATCAGAGCCAAAGTTTAAGAGAAAAAGGTAAACATTTTCAAAACCTAAACTTAAATTGAGATGGACGAACGGTGGGATGCCAGCCCGAGTAGCTACGCGCCATCAGGTATTCTTTTCTTAATGTTAACAGTATTATGTGCGTGTGCTATTTGATTTATGTGCCTTTAGTAGATTGCAATACTGATGTACTCAGGATAGGAAATGCTTGGGGGATGAAGAGTAAAGTAAGTGGCTAATCACAACTGGCCACTATAATTAGGGACTCACTATACTTGATATAAACTGAGCTATTACCTTGAATAACCGTGTTGGTGTTTAAATCTTATAGTGTGAGAGGATGGCTGGAGGTAGATCATCTAAAGCTTCTAGAGGGGAGCACGGGGTGGTCGTGTGGTAGACCACGGGCCGCAAAGAACAAGATGAACTGCAGAGATGGCTCCTGGTGAGATTGGCTTCATCACCCGAGGGCGGTGATGAGAGTGCCAATGAAGGCCTCAGTGAAAGAGGCAGTAGTGGAGGAGGAGGTCACCAAGTCATCAGACGATCCTACAGTCTGTCGTGACTGAGGTGATCTGGGCCGTAAGGGAGGATGAGAGGAAAGAAAAGGAGGAAGAGAGAAGGCTGTTGCTGGGAGAAGGGAGAATGAGGGAGATCATGATGATGAGAAGGAGATGAATGTTGAAAGGGAGCTCCAGTGATGAAGAAGATGTAGAGGTGCGGGAAACCGCGAGGGGATGCAGCTACGGGGCATTCAACCAGTGTAAACCCCCTACTTTGACGGCATGGTAACGCTGCAGTGCCCACCACTGGGTTAGAGAGATGGAGGCAGTGTTGGATATTAGTGAGTGCAGGGAGGACCCGATTGTGAAATTTGCCACTCACTCATTTGTTGACTCAGCTTTGTGTTGGTGGGACAATATTGTCCAAGCCGAGGGCAGCAGGGCCATCGGGAGGATGAGTGGAGATTTGAAGAAGGTGGTTGTTGAGGAATTCTGTCCTCACAGGGAACTAGACAAAATAGAGAGAGAATTCCTATAGCTTGAGGCGGGAACCATGACCACCAGCAATACACCACCAAGTTTAACGAAATGGCGAGGCTAGTGCCGGATCAGGTGACGCGTGTGTTAAGGAAGATAAAGAGGTATGTGCAGGGGATTGCCATTGATATCCGCAGGCACTTGATTGTGCCCGGCCAAGCACTTTTAGGTCGGCAGTGGATCTGGCTGGGAGGCTTTACGATTAGAGAGAGGTGCCGGTGGTTCAGTGAAGAAGACAGGTGGTGGTGACAAGAAATGGAGTGGGAAGAGGTTTGGGCCTCAAACAACAAGAGGATGAAAATGGATGACCGAAGAGTGGGGTCATCAAGCTCGGGGATGAAGAGGTGTGGCAA
>JACCIY010000306.1:0-51247 GCA_025506505.1 Flaveria sonorensis | reverse complement strand
GGTCTAGATGTAGTAAGATACATCAAAGACCAATCATAGATCTGTATAGAGTTTGGTCACTGATTTTCCTTTCGGATCAGGTTCAATCTTGGTATTATATCAGCTAGAGTTTGATGGATTGACAAACTTGCTGTTTAAATTTCTTTAAGAGTTTTTTATGAATTTCTCTTGATTGATAAAGATTCCATCTGCAGACTGCTTCACTTGAAAACCAAGGAAAAGTTAATTTCTTTCATAGAACTCATTTGGAAATGAGACTTCATGATTTCTTCAAATTCATTGCACAATTTTGGACTTATAGAACTGAATATGATATCATCAGCATACACTTGAACACATAAGAGATCATCTGAATCCTTCTTTACAAACAAAGTTGGATCAATTTTCCCTGTGTGTATCCATAGTGGAACAAATGTTGTGATTACATTTCATACCAAATTCTAGGAGCTTGATGTAGACCATACAATGCTTTACTAAGCTTGTACACACGATGAGGATATTCTAAATCTTCAAAACCTAGAGGTTGCTTGACATACACATCACCAGTGATTGGTCCATACAAGAAAGCACCTTTAACGTCCATCTGATACACCTTGAATTGCATGTATGATGCATAAGCCAGGAAGACACGAATGATTCAAGTCTTGCAACTAGAGCAAATACTTCATCATAATCTATTCTTCTTCTTGGGTGTAACCTTATGAAACAAGTCTCACTTTGTTGCGAACAACAATTCCCCTATCGTCTGATTTGTTTTGGAACAACCATTTTGTGCCTATGGCATTTTCTCCTTCAGGTAAATCCACAAGCTTCCATACTTCTTGTTTTCAAAATTGCAATAACTCTTCTCGCATTGCCTCAATCTAACTATTGTCTTTTAATGCTTCAGTGATATTTTTAGAAACAAATTTGAGATAGAAAACACGAGTATCAGCGGAGGTTTGCTTGTTCTGAATGACTGCTCGTTGTTCTCTCATTCAATGAATCGATAATTTGAGATGTAGGATGGTTCTTGTGAATACGAGACTTTGGAATCTCATTCCCTTGAACATCAACATCCAGATTTGATTGGTTCAAGTCAGAAAGCTAATGCAATAAGTTTGAAGTATGTGGATTGAAATTAGGAACTTGAGTCGGTGAGTTGATAAAGTAATCAAGATTATCTGTAACAACTACATCACCAGAAACTGATGAAGTTCCAGACTCAGGTTGTATAATTTTAGGACCATTATTTAGGAATAGGTTGTGAAACATTAGTATTTTCAGACATAGAATGTTCTTGTTCTTGTTGATAGCTAGATTGATCATAAGATTCAGAACTGAATACAGGATCTTTAACAAAAGAGAAGAATGGATAATCTAGGCTAGAATCATCCATATCATCAGAGTCAGAATAATCACTGAATGATCCAAGATCTCCTTCTTGTTTCTTCTTCTCACCTGTAGATTCAAACAAGTTAGAATTGAAAGAGTTTGACAAAGAATCTAAATCAAATAACCAAGCTGGACCATTCACAACTAATGGAAAAGAGTTTTCAAGAAATTTAACGTTGAAAGTTTCAAGGATAACATTTGTCCTAGAGTTATAAACTCTAAAAGCTTTTGAAACCGACGAATATCCAATGAAAAATTCTTCATCGTATTTTGCATCAAATTTTCCTAGTGGTCACTTGAGTTAAAATCAAAACTGGTCAATCAAAAGATTTTAGAAAATCTATATTAGGTTTCCTGTCAAACATCAACTCATAAGGAGTTTTGTTTATCTTTCACAAGCAATGTTTGATTTTGTACAGAACATGCAGTGGATATGGCTTCATCCGAGAAAGCAATTGGAATCTTTGCATCTGCTAACATGGAACGTGCAGGCTCAATCAAAGTTCTATTTTCCTTTCAGCAACTCTATTTTGTATGGAGTTCTAGGAGCATTGAACTGACGAGCAATTCCTTTTTCTATACAAAACCTGTCAACATTAGCATTTTTAAATTCAGTTCCTTATCACTTTGATAATTTTCACCTTTTAATCTAATGATTTTCTACTTTAATGATGAATTCTTTTAACAATTCAACTATTTTAGATTTAGCATGCAAAGAGAAAACCCATGAAAATATTATAAAGTCATCAATGATAACTAAACAATAAGATTTCTTTCAATACTCTGCACATTAGTTGGTCCGAATAGGTCCATGTGCAACATCTGGAGACGCTTGGAATTTAAGTTTATCAGCTTGGACTTATAAGACACTCTATGTTGTTTTCGTTTAAACATGTGAGTAGTGATCTGTTGTAGAAAACTTCTTTGTTGGAAGACCTACTACATGATTTCCTACTACAAGCTTGTTCATCTTCTTGTAAGAATGCCGAGAGACGTCTATGCCATAACTGGCTTTCGACATTTGATGCTTGAACAATTAGGCATGTTGTTTCTATAGATGGATTTACTTGAGACATATCTAACTTGTATACAACTCGATCACAAACAACTTTAACAACTACCTATTCTTTGCTTATCTGAAAACTTGGCTTCAAAATAAACAAAAAGAATCATCAAATAGAATAAAGTAAGATTTGTCACAAATTTGGGAAACACTTAGGAGACTAAAGTTCAACTGTGAACAGTAGTTGACTTTATCAAAGCTAATAATCCCATTGGACACTGTTCCTTTGCCTGTTATTTTTCCACCTGCATCACCTCCAAATGCAACATGAGACCATCTTTTAACTTAAAATCTTGAAGCAAGGCATGGTTGCCTGTCATATGCTGGCTACACCCACTATCAACATACCACGTGTTAATTGGTCTTCTTAGGCGTACCTGCATTTCAAAGAAATTTAAGTTGAGTTATCAACCCAAGCCGATATGGTCTTGGGCTTGCCAAATTTATTAACAATGGTAAATTGTTTAAAATAAAGTGTATTCACATCAGGGCTTCTTTTGCTGTTTAAATTTACCAATTCTGGTTCCAACAATTTTTGATTATCTTTGATTTGTTTAATCGAAAAGCATGATATCATTTTTCAAGATCATCATCAAGGTTATTAAAACCATTAGTAAAAACATTTTTTGAAAAAGTTTGATTATCAAATTTGCATTGTTCATTCTCACAGATCGTGGAATGGATTTTCCTTGATTATAATTCTTTGTTTTCACAGCATAAGAATCATCATATTTAGAATTAATCCTTCGAAAGGATCTCAAGCCTAAGGAAGGTTGTTTTGTCAATCTTTGAAAACCAACACTTTGATTTCTTTGAAATTATGGATTTACATATCCATTCCTTTGCGAATTTCTTATGAAGTAGCAATTCTAAGTGTTGTAATTTCTTTCATCACAAATGGTACAATATTTGTTGAAATAACAATCAGCTATAGAATGGTTTTTCATATCATAAATGTGACAGTACCTGTTAAAAACATCATCAGTTATGATTGTACATATCACATATTTCACAATACCTTTGTTGAAATTTAAACAACTGTTGATTAACTTTAGATGTGGAAGACACATTTTATCCTTATTTTGATTTAGGAGTTACAAAGTTAATCTGTTGTTTTTGATTTGAGAATTTGTTCTTTTGATATTTGGGTTTTGACTTTTGTCCATTAACACCATTTCTAGATTCTTTAGATACAAATCTTTTGTTAACAGCGAAAGACTTTGGACCTAAACATGTTTTTAGATTAGAGTTAGAATTGTTCTTTGAATTGATTTGATTTTTGGAATTGTGTTCATATCAAAAGTACATGCAGACACAAATTTCACTGTTTTAACTGAATAATTTGATTTGTTCTTTGGTTTTGATTGTTTGATTTTTGTTCTGAGAGGAGTTAGATTTAGCATTTTTCCTTCTCCTTCATTGATTTCTTGATCTTGATGATCTTTGTTTACTTTGGGATTGAACCTCTTCAGTAGAAGACTTTGTTGCATTTTCTTTATCTTTTGTTCTTTCTACCATTTGATAAAGTTTGGATTGTTTAATCTGTAAGAAAATGAATCTTCAGATGTTACTTCATCTAGTGTTGCTTTCTTTTTATTCTTTGAGTTTTGTTTGTCATTCTTAACAATGTTTCTTCAACAACATTCTCTTGGGAACAAACATTTTCTTATTCTTTGGTCGTTGTTCGTAAGATTTAACTTTCAGTGGATTACATTTTTAATCTTTTCAGAATCTTTTTCCTCAAATATCTTAACATTTGTTTCTCTTCATCACTTTCAGATTTCTTTTTCATTTTGAAAGGCTTTTAGCTTAGGTTTGTTTTCAGGTGAGTGATCTTGTGTGTTAATGTTTTCTGGCATAGTGTTTGTGATCGATTCAGGCACTGGTTCGTGTGTAAAACCTAGACCTGTTTTGTTTTTGTCTTTCCTCTCACTTACCAGCTGTTCTACAATAGTTTTAGAACTTTTAACTTTAGCTAGGTCCACCTGAGTTGCAGCATGAGCTATTTTTTACTCATCTAAATTTTTAGTCATCTCCTCTAGTTGTTTTTTAACAAGTTCAAGTTCTTTTAGAGTTTTGTTCCATGAGGTTTGTAGAGATAGGATCTTTTCATTAGAGACTTTATGATCTTTTTCAGTTTGTTGTGCATTACTTCTTCTTGTTTAAGTTTGTCACAGATCTTAAATGAATATATTCTGTAATTCTCAACTTGACTCAAAACATTCTTTTGCTCACATTTTCTCCCTGACTTCAACAGGAATTTCAGGATAACTTGAAGATGAAGTCTTAGAGTCAGATGATGGATGCTCAACCTTTGGTTGTTCACACTACGCCATGAGTGCAATTTCTTCTAAATCTCTTTTGGGTCAGATTTGTCACTCCAATCATAATTTCATCATCATTTCTGAATCACTATTAGGCTTTGGATCATTTTCTTCAGACCAGTTTCATTTGAGCTTCTGCAACAAGAGCTAAAACTAGATGTTAGATCAGCTGGAATCTTTAGCATAAGTACTCCATTCATAGACATCTTTGATGCTAACAACAAGAGCTTTCTTGGCTCTTCAGATGATTTTGATTCATCTTTAAGTTCTGGCATGGGAAGACTTTGATAAGGCTTTTGAAAGGTCTTCTGAGACTGCTGTTGGTATCTTTAATGCTAGAACTTGCTTGACCATTTCCACCTTGATTTCTAGGAGCTTTACATTTCATTGAGAAATGACCATAACTGTTGCAGTTGAAACACCTTGATTTTGATTTATCAAAGCCAACAGTCTTGTTTGCACTTGGCTTGTAATTCCTGTTAACATATGAGTGTTTCTGATTCTGTAAGCAATCATTACCATCTGCCAATTCAAGTCCATCTCTTCCACATCATCAGGATCCATCTTGAACAAATCCTATAAAACAAGATCTAATTGGGATAGATGACTACCTTGATAAGCTTGAAAACTTGTCATAAAAGCAGTGAAAGCAGATTTGACTCATCATCCTGTGAAGCGATATTAATAACATCTTTAACGTTGCTAGTTTTAACAGAGTTAAAAATGAAGTATCAGTTTGAGGTTTAAGAGTTTGAGTTTTAGGAGGAGATGAGGTTGAGGTTGAGTTGCATAAACAGGAGCACTTGTGTAAGAAGAATCTGTAAAGAAACCAACTCCAATGAAAAAATCACCCTCGTCTTCTGGTGAGTTATCATCTTTGCCAGAAAAGCATTCTGGACTGTGTTAGCTGGAGATGCAACATAACTATACTGAGACATTGATGCAGCTTTATCATTGTTTTCTGGAGCTCTCATCAATTTCAACTGATTCTATTTTGGCAATCAAAAGATCTAGATCCATTGGAAATTTTCTGTATGATTCAACAGAGTGATTGCATGTTTCCATGAAGATGGAAAAGCATTTAGAAGTCTGTAATATAGATATTTGAGATCATTTTTGATACCAGTAGTTGACATCTCAGTAGTTAATTACACAAATCTGCTCATCATCTGATTGATTATTTCACCAGAAAGACGCTCAAATAACCCAATTGCTTTTGAGTTTCTACTTTTTGAGATCTTATATCTCTTTACCACCTTCCAAATGATCTTCAAAGCTTTGTACATTGTGTAACCAGTTTGATAACCATCAAGTCTAGTCAAGACTTCCAATGGTAACCCCTTGCACATCAATGAGTAAGCTTGATGTCATTCTTAACCTTTCCTAAGTCATCACCTTGTAGCCATCCTAGATACAGTTCTGGAGAGTGTTTTGTATACACAAATCCAGTATCAGGACCATCAGATGTAACTGGGATGTGTGGTCCTTTCTCTATTGACTTCCACAAGTCTTTGTCAATAGAGTTTAGATGATGTTTCAACCTAACATACCAGTTCTTGAAATCAGCTCTGTTTTTTTAGCTTGGGAACCTGTTCTTGGAATCTTCAGACTTAACCATTTTGTATCTTAAATTAATGAAAATGACGTGTTTTTGTTGTTTTAAAATTTTAAAAAGAAAATACGAAATAAAAATATTTTTTGGATTTTAGTTTTTGAAAAATTTCTAAGTGTTTGCTGATAAGTCTGAATATCCAGCGCCTGAAACTTCTGAAACGCCTGAACTTTGAATTAGAAACGCCCAAGGGAATGCCTTAGTTGAATTTGATACGCCTGACTGATGAAGCTCCACACAATTTCCCAAATGCCCACACAGTGATGAAGCACCTGTATAGTCATCAAACGCCCAAACAGTTGTCAAACGCAAGGGTTAAAATCGCCCAACAGTCCTCGTGCGCCTAGAATTCTTTGTTTTAGTAAAGTGTCAACACGACCAAAATAGTCACAAACGTTCAATAGTTGTAAAACGCCTAAACTGAAAATGCCTTAACAATTCAAAAACACCTAAACAGTTGTCAGGCTTCTGAGCACTTGGTCAATTTCAGCAGTTTTTCACAAATCAATTGCCTATTCATCCTCTTCAACAAACTCAGATCTTATGAAATTCTTCAAAACTTGTTAAATTGATCTAAAAACTTCCAATTAGGTAGTAAGTAGATCGATTAACAATCTTCGATCATTTCTGATCAAACAACAACAACAAATTAGTTTTCTGATTGAATTGAAGTCCAAAAATAAAGAACACAGTTCAAACACAAATCTGATCAATTACTCAGATCTGAATGAATTACACACCAGATTGTCATTCAACTCATGTTTTTATTGATGAAACACACTGAAAACAATAATTAATTGATCAAATTGCAATCAACACAGATTCAAGTGATTCAAAGAGCTCACCAATGCCGATAAGCTCTGATCAATGAACCGAAGGCTCTGATACCAATTGATTGGTTCAAAAGGATCGAATCTGTGATGATATCATAATGCAATGATCTATTCAAACACAAGGTAATCAAACACATGTAATTAATCAAAAAAATTCATAGATTTCATTGTTAGCAAATGCACAGGATACAATGTGTAGGGTTACAGTTCGTTCTGTTCTAACTGTTTTTCTCTCTAAGATGTATCTTAGATGTCTTAGATGTCTACCCTGCACAATATATAAAATATCCTATTTATACTATCAAGAAACAAAGGAACATATATTTACAAATAAGTCCCTACACTATGACAAAAAAGTTAAAAAGACAAAATAGACAAAATGTTAATCTTCCAAGAGCTTCAATAGGTTTCGTTGAGATTGGGTTTGGGTTGTGTTTTGGTTTAAGGATAGGTGGTGGTGGTGGTTGTTAAGAAACAGGGTGTGAAGGTGTATGAATAGCTGATGGTGTTGGTTCAGGGGTGTAAGGTCAATGGTTGGCTTAGTTTTGATAGGGAAGGAAAAGTTGTGGGCATAGGTTTTGTAGGTTGTGGTTTGGGTGTTGGTTCTCGTTTGGGTTTGGGAGTTGGTTTTGGATTGGGTTTGCGAGTTGGTTTGGGTGCCATTCTGAACACTTTGTCTTTGAGGTACCTCCTGCCTTCTTCCTAAGTGAATGTCAGACTTGATGTCCCTGACATGTGTTGTAGGGTCTTTTCAGTCATCGGCCCCCCTGCTGCTAGTGAAGCTATGGCTTTAAGATAAGCTTTAATCCAATCCTTATCTCCTGCCTTCTTGGAAGCAGCAAGTTGTGCCTCTTCCTCGTTCTTCTTCTTTCCCTCATCGTTCCCTGGTAGCCTTCTTTCTTTTTTGTTGATATGATCTTGTTCTTTATAGTAGAAGACAAGATCATATCATGATCATGAGGGGCCAGCTCCTCCTCCTTATAGCCTTTTGAGCAAATAAAGGCTATCATTTTCCTTTTATCTACTACCTTTGCCTCCTCCTTCTTTTTCCTTTTCTCCTCCTCTATGGCCAATCTTGCTGCTTCCTCACTTCCTTCTACAGCAGGTGCCTTCTCCAGCTTCATAAGCTCATCAAGTGGGAGTAGAAGTATTTCTTCATTGTCTACTCCCAAGCGGATAAGCCTGTCAATGACCTCCACCCTCTTTTGAATGTTGATACTTCTTGAGTGGTTGTTGTTGCTTTGCTGCTTGAAGCCATCAACTTCTCAGTATCATGTCTTCCTTTCTTCTTCAGCTTCTCTAACCTTTCCTCCTTTAGAAGCTCTTCAGCAATGAGCTTTCTCTTC
Source organism: Flaveria sonorensis (assembly GCA_025506505.1). NCBI lineage: Eukaryota > Viridiplantae > Streptophyta > Magnoliopsida > Asterales > Asteraceae > Flaveria > Flaveria sonorensis. Next base: position 42,695 of record JACCIY010000306.1, on the reverse strand, counting down.
CCTTTAGATCAGAGGAAGATTCAGCCTTTGGAGATTCTAGTTTAAAAGTTTCAAGTTGGGTTGGTGGAGATTGAACTTGTGGTGCAGGAGAGATGAGAGTTGTAAGAAAGTCCTCATTGTTAACCTCAACAGCTAAGTCCAGAATAACTTTTGTGATGAATAGGTCATCGAACATAAAAGGATAGTTCTATAATTCCTTCCGCAACTTGGATTTCTTCTTCGAAAGTAATTGCACTACCTGTCCCTCTTAAGTTGGTTGCTGGGCCATCAGTCTATATCTCCCCTTCGAAGTTAATCTCAGGTTCAATAGAGACCTTAGGTTGACCAACTTCCTTCTCAGAGGTAGGTGTTGCATTCAGCCTTTGAAGCTCTTCAGCTCCAAAGTAGGCAATGGCAATATCAGGTGAGGGTTGTTCAAGTGAGGAGCTTATTAGAAATTAGGTTAAAAATCTATTAAGATCGATAAGCATCCAGCTCCACTTGAACCATGAAAGGATAGGGTTGAGGAAAACTGTTTGCAAGGTGTTACTATATAGGATATAATGAAGAAATGGCATTAAAGGGAAGAATGCAAGGTTGGGTTCCACTTGAGTTGATATCTGCTCCAAAGAGTGAGCAGATATCTCCTTATCATGTCTTTCTTTCTCTAAATCTCCCCCTTTGGTAGCATCATCTAGAGAAGTAGATGAGCTAGAGAAGAACTCAAAGAAAACTAAGTGTGTACATGCCTAACAAACTTCTCAATCTGTTTCTCAACTAGTTAAGCCTTGAGATTTTCAATCTCAAGTTGTTGTATGACAGACCTATCTTTTAAAGTCCTAACCATTAATTCAAGGTTTTAAACTTTAGAAAGTAGGTCTTCGATAGTGAGTTGCAAACTACCATCATCTTTGTTTGAAGAATCATGGAGATGGGAAAACATACCTAGTATGTTCATCCTTATCACTAGTTGTGGTTTCTTGGCGCCCTAGATACCCTTGCATACTGATGACTCTTTCAGAGGCATCAATTGGCAAGGTTGTCGTAGATACAGTTGACTGATATACCACTGTCAAGAGAGGCTATTGAAACACTCTCAGTAATGGAAGCTGAATCTACATGAGTCACCGCCACTCCGGTTGGACTCACCTCAGTTGGTCTAGCTGATGTGGGCTAGATATCAGAGGTTCCTGGGGCTTAGTTGATCTGGAGAATGGTGAGGTAGATCAACATCATAGACCTAATGAAACATGATATCCTCATCAGGCTGGTTAAAAGGTCAAGAAAGGATATGGAGGTTATATTTATTGTCATGGGATCTTGGTCAGCACCTAATGGCTTTTCTGCAATAGTAGTTGAGACAATGATATGGCTATCCCTTTTTGGCTGCTCATAGGAGTATTGAGATTCACCCTGAGGCCTTATGGCCTGGGTAATGGGATCATCAGGCTAAGATTGAGGAGACTCAACACTAATATTAAGGTCAATTGAGGAGGATGAGTGGACCTCTGGCTGAGTGGGAGCCCTTATTCCACTCTAGCCTTTTTGGTTTGAACAGAGAGGCTGATCATCAAAGTAGATTGATCAAGGGTTTGTTTGGGGCGTCTTTTGTTTGATGGTGATTGGGTGGGAGAAGTAGATGGTAGTATAGTGGTGGTGTCTGGTGTGGGTTCATCACCTGCTGGGCTTGCAAGGATGTCACTAGGAGCCATTGGCTCAAGCATACCTGGATGGAGATTGGTGAATCCTCTAGTGAAGTTGGTGGATACTTTCTTCAATGTCTTAAAGATACCAGGCTTCATGTGATGGACCAGTAGAACATTAGCAATTCCAGTTTGTCCTGGTCCAACTCACAGTTGATGATGAGCTGAATGAACTAGGGATACATATAGAATGGATCCCTGGTGAGATTGTTAACCAGATTGTTCAGCATAAACCTTGAGTTGTTGAAGCGGAGGCCTTTTACAAACCCATGGACTAGGCAGCCCAGGTCATATGGAATTTGATCCCATCCCCGGATTTGTTGGAGAGGCTATGCTGGACAACGTGAAGCAGGAACTTCCAGCTATAAGAGAAGTTCAACTTGTAGACCGTTGACCTGCTCACATCACCTCCATAACATATTTGAAGGTAGGTTTCTTCCAAATCAGACTTGGGGAAATTAGTGGGGGTGCCTTCATCATGGAGTTCTAGATGCTCCCTGATGGTTGTTTCACTAATGGTAATCACCTGTCCGCATATCCTTGATCTGATGACCCTTTCATCATGGATCATTTCGCTTGGACTATTGGCCCAGAATTTGGCCATGTGGTTTGAGTAGGTCATGGGGTTAACAGTAAGGGCAATGAAGTATGTTGATTGAGAAAGAAATTGGATGATGGGGCAAAATTGGCATCCCTTGAAGAATCAAGGATGGCAACTTGGTTGTGTTGGGGATTCAAGACCATTGTTCTGAGAGTATTGTTTGATTGAGGAATTAGGAGTGAGTGGAGAGGATGATGGAAATTTGGGGTTTTAGCAGCAGTAAAGAAAGTAGAGAAAGAGAGTTGGAAGTTTTAAATGGGGTTAAAAGTCTAAAAGGATAGGGTGAAAAGACGAGTGAAAGGACGGTTTAGGTTTCGATTGGACTTGGGTGGCAAGATAAACCATTTAAAATATTCCGACAATCATCATTAAAATCTTACTTTTTACAGAGTGGAGCCCAAAGATTTTAGTTACATAGTTAAAGTTTCATTCCGAGAGTAAGGTTGCTTTCGAGAGAAAACACTTGTATTTCTCAATATTGTCTTCTGAAGCCATTTTATTTTCGAATGCAAACGATGTCTTAATGATAAATTTGCTTCCGAAAGTAAAATATTCTTCCAAGAAAAGAAGTTAGTAAGCTTCGGAAGTGGATTTGATCTATGATCAAATGTCCTTTCGAGGCCAAAAACACTTCGGAAGAGAATACTTATGCAGAGGAATTTGCCTTTGGAAGATGAATAAAGATCTCTTCCGAGGGTAAAATTCTCTTTAAAAGAAATCTTACTTAGAAATTTTGAAGAAAACCTTTTTGTAATAGGGCTTAGATTGTATTTAGACAACATAGACAAGACGCATTTTAAAATGTTTACAAAAGATAAGGACTAGTCAATGTTAATCATCCCAATAGCTGTGAAGTTGAAACCATAGTCCAGAATCTGATTCTGAATCCAAAGTAGTTGAGCACAGTAGTTTGCAGCAGCAGTGTACTCATCTTCAGCAGTTGATGTGGATACACATGATTGCTTCTTACCTTTGCCGGAGATGATCCTTTCACCAAGAAATTGACATCCTCTAGATGTTGATTTCTTGTTGATGTCGCAGCCACCATAATCACTGTCAGCATAACCATAGAGGTTAAAATCCCTATTCTTAGGATACCAAGACCTAGTTTGGGAGCTCCTTTGAGGTATCTAAGAATTCTTTTGGCAGCAATTAGGTGAGACACCTTTGGCGTAGTCTGATATCTTGCCCAGATGCAAGTTGCAAACATGATATCAGATCTACATGTAGTGAGATACATCAAAGATCCAATAATTTCCTTGTACTGATCCTGATCAGTATCCTCCCCCACGGAATCGGGACAAAGATTATGATTTCTGGGTATAGGTGTCTTGGCTGGCTTACAATAATTCATATTTTCTAAGATGTCCCTAACATACTTAGATTGATTGATGAAGAACCCTTCTTCCATCTGCTTCACTTGAATTCCATGGAAGAAGGCCATCTTTCCCATGGAACTCATTTCAAACTTTTCCTCATGATGCTTTCAAAGTCTTTGCACATTTGGTCATTTGAGGAACCAAATATGATGTCATCAACATAGACTTGTATAAGCAGCATGTCCTTCCCAAATTCCTTATGAACAATGTTTTGTCTATTGTGCCTCTCGTATAGCCATTCTTGAGGAAAAACCGAGACAGCGTCTCATACCATAGCCTAGGTGCTTCATGCAACCCATAAAGAGCTTTATCAAGTTTCCACACATAGTTGGGGTGCTGTGGGTCTTCAAATCCAAGTGGCTGGCACACATAGACTTCTCTATCAATATCCCTATACATAAATGCACATTTCACATCAAGTTGATAGACTGTAAAGTTCTTGGATGTAGCAAAAGCTAGAAAGATTCGCACAGCCTCAAGTCTTGCAACAGGTGCAAAGACATCTGTGTAATCTATGCCTTCCACTTGTGTGTATCCTTGAACAACAAGTCTTGCTTTGTCTTTGATAATCAAACCTCTATCATCTCTTTTGTTTCTGTACACCCACTTAATGCCAATAAGAACTTGACAAGGTGGCAAGTTCCATACCTTTTGCCTCTTGAATTGAAGCAACTCCTCTTGCATTGCTTCTATCCAGTTGTTGTCCTTGAGGCTTCTTCCACCTTCTTTGGTTCCATTTGAGATGGAAAGCATGAGTACAAGCAGACATTCCCATTGTCTTGTTTTCACACCTTCTGAGACATCCCCAATGGTGTTCTCAGCTAGATGAGTGTTGTGTATCCTGAGCCTAGGAATCATATCTAGTTGCATAGATAGATCCAAGTTTGAATAGTTTTGCTTAGGATTTTGAACACCATCACTAGCTGATGTCTCACCCTTATTCAATGATGACTGATTCAATGAATGTGTGATAACATCAATGGTATTTTGCTGAGAAGTAGCATCAACAGTTGCCTGTTCCTCCAGATCTCTATCTTCTTTATCTTGGTGTTGAATACCTGAGTTGTCAGCTGATAAGTTATGAGGTTTAGTTGGTTGACAACTTGTTGAAGCTCCATTGTTTTCAGAGATATTCAAGCTTTCAGGACTTTTAGTTAAAGAAGCTGGATCTTCATTTCTTCTTGGAGAACTTGGAATAGGTCTTGGTAACTCAAATATTTGATCTTCATAATGGTCACTTTGAGTTCCTGTTCCAGCTAAAACATTCTCACATGATGGTTTAGAATAGTTTGGAATCATTTCTAAATTGAAGATATATTCAGGACCATTGCCCTTAACACAAGGTGTGTGCTCATTGACAACAATGTTGTATAATTTCTCAAATTATTGATTTTTAATATTATACACTTTATATGCAATAGAGATTAAGGAATATCCAACAAGATAGCATCATCAGACTTTCAGCAAATTTTGCTAAATTGTCTTTTATGTTAAGTATGGTAAATCTGCAGCCAAAGGACCTAAGAAAGCCAATGAATGGTGGCCTCTTGTTCCATAGCTCATAAGGGGTCTTCTATGGGGCTTAACATAAGAACCCTGTTCTGCACATAACATACAGTGCTGACTGCCTCTGCTTAGAAAGTTAGAGGCAGTTTTGAATCAGCTAACATAGTTCTTGCAGCCTCAATAAGTGTCCTATTCCTTCTCTTAGCACACCATTCTGTTGACGAGTTCTAGGAGCACTATATTATCTGGCAATCCCTTTTGAGTTACAGAATGAGTCAAAAACTTGATTCTTCAACTCAATCCCTTGATCACTTCTAATGAGTTTTACTTTGTTATCTTTCTGATTTTCTATTTTAAGAATAAAAGATTTTAAAGTTCAGTAGTTTCATCTTTAGTTCTTAAAAAGAAAACCCATGTAAATCTTGTGAAATCATCAACAATCACAAGGCAATATGATTTCCTTCCAATGCTCATTATACTTTATCCATGTGCAATAAGTGTAATGGGGTGGTGATGGAGTTAACCTCTTTGGATTTGTGAGAAACCTTGTGTTGCTTTCCTTTTAGGCAAGCAACACAATTATCTTTACAGATAAACTCCTCTTTGGGCACACCATATACGATATATTTTTAACCAATTTATTCATGGTTTTAAAATTAACATGGCACATTCTTTATGCCAAAGAGTTGACTCATTACCATTTGCTTTGGAAGGAAAGCATGATACTTCACCCAGTGGGGAAGCATTATTCATATCCAGCTTTTACGTATCCCCTCCCTTGGGAGATCTAAGAAGCACCAATTTCTGAGGAATTGTCATCCCGGGTTTGAGGATGATGCACTTATGTTCTGTGAAAAGCATTTGGTGCTTTTGATTGCAAAATTGAGAACACTTAAGAGATTGTGTTCAAGCTATTTGACAAAGTTTACTTTGTCAAATTTTAACTTACCATTGGATACACTACCTCTACCAAATATATATCCTCTGACTTCACCTCCAAACTAAACAGGACCTCCATCAAAGTATTCAAACATTTGTAAGAGAGATTTGTTTCCTATCATATGCCTGGAGCATCCACTATCCACAATCCAAACATTTCCAATCTTGTCATGTGGATGTCCCAGCATATAAGGTGAAATGATTAGTTACTATTGGAAACCCAAGCCTTGTTGGTCTTGGGCTCTTCCAATGTAGATGATATAATTGAACCAAAATGTATGCATAGGGTTTCAATTATGGTTTGTGAAGAAGAGGATTGCGTAATAGCTTGTTTTCTGATCTTCTATTCTATCATATGGTTGATCATTGTTGATGAAACAAAAGAGGCTTGTGCAGCACAACTTGCTTCCGAGGCTTCTTTCTTCTCGAAAGAAGTTGTCACCACCTTTTCTTCCAAAGCAGCCTTCTTCTCAAAAGGTTGCAAAGGATTCTTTTTGTTCCTTTGTTTGTTCTTTGGCTTGTCTTCGGAAGTTATTTTCCTTTCGAAAGAAAGAATTTCTTCAGAAAGTAACTTGGCTTCAGAAACAAGCTTTCCTTTCCTTAACACTTGGACCATATGGTAAGGTCCAAATATGAAACCATCATTGACTCCTCCATTCTTAACATTAGCTGCATAATGTGTGCTTGCTAGATTGTAGTAACAATCTTTAGCCATGTGGTTATGCAGACCACAGATTATGCATTCAATGTGTTGGTCCATTTGATCGATAATCAGTGAAAATGATCTATAAAACATAGAACTCCCACTGAATAAACATAATGATGAAATCCAAATCAAAGGATAGATTCCCCCAAGGATCTATTCAAATCTCTCAAACAAATATAACAACAGATTGTTATATTTTATTCAACAATCAATAATCATGGTACGGAACCTACGCTCAGAGATATGATATTAGTGAGTGTGTGTGTATGATTGTGTGATTGCTAGTGATTGAATGCCTGAATGATAATAATAAACTGCTTGTTTGTATTGAATGTTCAAAAGCTTACAAAGGATTAGGGTATCATGCTATTTATAGCCTATACAGATAGCTATCTACAATTACAAAAATACCCTTATGTAAAACAAAATTACATAAATAATCCTAAGTCTATAAGCTATCCGCTATGTCTTGGATGTTGTCCGCTATGAACACTTTTTGTGTGATTGCTTTGTATGTTGTCTGTTGTGGAGTGTTCATCCGCTGTGGATGAACATCCACTTTGGATAGTTCATCAGCTATAGACTAGTCATTCGTTGTGTATGCTTTGGACATCCACTGTAGACACTTAGAAGCTTTTCTTCATCCACTGCAGACTCTTGTTCATCCGCTGTGGAAGGTCTTCATCCGCTGCAGACACTTATTAAAAATTCCTTTTTATCTACAATCCTGAAAAAGAAATTTTAGCTACATTAGTGTATGTTATGAATGTTAATGATACTAGTGTTTTAGTTATTGATTGTTTGGATGTTAGAACACATTATGTTTGATTATGGCAACCATTATCCATTTAATGCACTTGTTGAGTCCAACACATGAATCTATGAATGACAAAAGAGCAAGTTTCAAATATTTTCAATAATCTCCAAAATCACACAATAAACATGAATCAAAGGCTCAAATATGATAACAATAGACATCCAGCCACATACACAGAATTGCAATATCAGTATTTCACTATTAGGGTTTTCAAAACTTGCTTACAATGAATGAAACTTTCAATATATAAGCAGACTATAGTTTTGCTGGACAATGAAACTGCCTTGACCATAACCTAGTTTCACCCAGCGATGAAACACAGTTTCACCGGGTGAACTAGATCAGCTGACTACAAGCGAAACTCAGTTTTACTCATAGTTTCGTAGGGCAGAAAACATACAAAATACAAAATACAAACTAAGTAAACTAACATTAAACTATTACATTAATAATAAATAAACACAAGAACAATGGTGAGTCCAACCAATACTAGATCATCACAATGTTAATTTTGATAGGGCATGTTGACTGTTGTTTCTTACACTTCTTTTCTTCTTCAATTGCCTCCCTTCAATTTTTGGTTCTTCATCTGGATAGGAGTGCTAGTACTACACTCTTTTCGTGAATCAGGATTTCCAACCACTTGAAATCCAGCTGATATGAATACACCCTTTTGCCTTCGGTCTATCTTTAAATTAATCTCACCTACCTTCTTGGTAGTTTTTCTTGCTGCCCAGATTTTTTTCTTTGTGGCTTTGGTAGTTAAGGGTCGATCATCAACTGTGGGGATAAGGTTTTCTACCTTATCCTTCGCTATGGTGGTTCCCATTATTGTATCATTCTTCTTCTCTTTGGGTAATGGGTCAGCAGTTGGAGCCTATTGCTCATCGGTACCACATCTTGGCTATCTAATAGACACAAAGGAATATGGTGGAGCAATTTCATTGGCTCCCAACCCACTTTTGTTTTGATAACACACCTTTAAGTAGGAGAATGATGCAATGATGGTGTTGAAGTTATGCTCTTCAATGGCATACTTCTTAGCTTTAGGCACAGCTATCACTAGTTAGGCTTAAGCCTCAGTTAAATTGGAGATTAAATCTTTTATTTGAGCCCTGTAGTTTGAATGTTCATCTTGTAAAGAGGACACAGTATTCTCTAACTCTTCTATTTTGAGTTTGTAGTCAGATTCTACTCTCTTAAAATTAGATTTTAGTATATTTAAGGACTCAATATCAGATTTAATATTGTAGTCCTGATACAACTTGACCTTAGCAATACAGACTAGAGTACAGAGATGCTCATATACCTTAGTGTCTTCCGTTCCAGCCATGAGAGCTTGAGCAGGAGTAACATCTTGCACTATGAAGCTCTAATCAACTTCTTGAGCAATAGACGCAGTCTGTTGTTTAGTGGGTTTGGCTGTAGCCTTTGGGGTAGCAGGATGTTGGAAGGCTTGAGTTGCTCTAGAATTGGATTCAAGAGCTTTGCATTCCCTTGCAAAGTGACCAAGCTGGTTGCAGTTGTAACACTTGGCCTTTGTCTTGTCAAACCCAAATTTGATGTTGGTTGGGTCTTGAGGGAACTGCCTTCCAGTTCTTTTGAATAACTTCTTTTCTCTATAGGTCAAGATAGCCATTTGTTGTACAATGTCCATGTATTCTACATCAACTGTGATGAAACACTCCAGATCATCAAAACATAAATGAAAATCTCCAGGGTGCTCATTCCCTGAAACAAAAGCACAACTATCCTGGAAAGGATTTTGTTAGGCATGTTGGGACCTTGGTCTCTTAGGGAATTTGATGTATGTCCAAGAGGAAGATGATGGCTGCTGGTGGTAGTTCTGCTATAACAAGGGCTGGGGAGTTCTTGAACCGTCAGCAACATGTGGAGCATTGCTAACAGGAAGGTTTGAGGGTCTGTTCATCTGATGGCTTTTTTGAGTTTCCATCTCCATACAGTATCTATTAAAGATTCCATATAGTTCAATCATAGTAAGAGTGTTAAGATTCTCAGTTCTCTTGATTAAGACACAATAGAAAGTCTACTTATGAGGAAGTGCACTTATGAACTTTCTTACTATATATCTCTTCTCAAGAACCACTCCCATAGACTGAAAAGTGGTGATCAAGTCCATGTATTTGAAGTATTATTGGCTCAAGGTCTCACCAACAATATATGTGAAGTTCTCATACTTCTACTTTAGCACATCTTTCTTGGACTCCTTGGATTCAGCGGAACTAGAGTACATCAGCTTCAAAGCATCAAAGAATTATTTGGCAAACTTGCATTGCTTAAAGCCTGCCATTATAGAGTTTGGTATAGACGTAAGCAAAACAGTCATGGCTTTGCAGTCAATATCCATCTTCTTGAAGTCTTCATCTGAGTAGTCTTCAACAACCTTCTCAATCATGGCACAATTACCAGCTGGGGATTCCACCTTTGGTTGGTATGGACCATGAGTAACTGATCTCCACATGTGGTTGTCTTGATACTTGATAAAGCCTTCAATACGTTTGCACCAGGTTCTAAAGTCATCATGAGTGATGATAGGAGCCTTGGTCATGGTTCCCATCTCAGACTCAGAAAATTTCTAGTTAAGAGCCATTTGAGTGAAGTGATTGAGTGTGAAGAAAACAAGGGTGAATTAGGATGGTAAGATCTCATAATCAAGAGGCTAAAAAAGCTCTGATACCAATTACAGGATCAATGTTTGTCACACAACATAAGATACTCTCATAAACTTATTTAATATCACTCAGGTTGGTGAAGCAGAATCTCTACTAAGTTCACAAGTAATATTATAAGTTAATGAAAGCACAAGAACACAAGAATAGTTTTTCAAGATACTTGTGTATATTACTTCTCAACTCAGTATTGCAATACTCTTACAAGCATGGTTACTAAGTTACATGGAGAAATTTTATATACTACTATCTACAGCCGGTTATACTTCGAAAACCAGCTGGAATTTACAACTAGACAAATACTACATTGCTAGAAGTAAAGCATCAAAGATAAACTAATAATATCCTAGATTAGATAGTCATGACAGGTCCATGACTTACCTTTTGTCACCAACTAAGAATGGCAACTGTACTAAGTTGAGAATGGTGAACCGTGGATTATAGTATGATCAACTAAATGGGCGTGGGAAAGCGCCATGCAGTATATCACTTGTAATGAACGCTTGTACATATTTATCTTTTTGTATGCAAGTTATATATATGTTAACCTAAATTGTTATTTGTGTCGAGTATGTGTAATTGCAGGAATATCTCCGGAATAACAAGTCAAAGAATGTGCATCCGTAGATCTCCTGCGAAAGCATTATAACTTCTATGAAGATCAAGTCTGCTGCTGCTCCGGTGGAAGAAAGCTTGCTCCTAAGAACGAAGTTCAACATGAAAATCAAAGAACCAACTCCTACAGAAGGCTAACTCTTACGGAAGACCAACTCCTACAGAAGGCTATTTCCTATGGAAGAACAAAATACTTGCATGAACTCCATTCATCAAGGAAGCCTCACGAAGTCAACAAGTTAAATTCTTTGAAGTGACGTCATCAAGTCAACATTTGCAGAAGACTGCACTTCTGTCAGAAATGAATATTGCGTGTCACATCAAGAATTTTATTTGTGTAAGTTTCTTACCATAATAAGAAAGTTACTTTTACCCATGTAAAAAGTGAATCCCTCTGCCTATAAATAGAAGGCATGGGTGCACACTTTTAACACACCCTAGTGCAATCAGATCATTAGCATCGGAAATCAATATCATCATTACACCAACAATACACCAAGAGTACCACGAACACCTAGAACATCACATAGCAATTATCGTACCAACAAAGATCTAAACCGATTGTAATCAATTTAGTATTAATGGAAATCATTTGAAGCAAGTTAGTTTTATCATATTACTTTAGCTTGTTTTACATTTCTCTCATCTGTTCTTCATCGATTTACGTTACAATTACAATTTCTTAAACAATCAATTAAACAATGAGTTATGATAATTCCGCGATCATTATTTATTCAATCAAACTGATAATTCCTGTTTCGATCCTTTGATTCAAAGCTGGTATCAGAGCCTCGTGCTCATTGATCTATATCAATTGATCTATCAGTTTGATTTGTCTAATTAGTTGTTAATTCATTAGATCTATTAGTTTTTGATTAGATATGATATTTTTGGCTTAAAATTGCTTTTGAGTGTTCGTCACTACTTGCGAGTTCATAACAAGTTGAGTTTAGCTAATCAATAGCTAACAAAGGTATTTTACTCAACGAATTGATGTAATTGGTTATAATCATCAAACCCTGTTATGTTGATCATCGAGTACTGTTCCATTGCTCGATTAACTCCGATCTACATCAAAATCAATTTGATTCGTGGATTTGTGTTGTTTTTCTATATTTGAAGGTTGTTCAAACAAATTTGAACAGATCCCATCATCTAACATCTCAAATTCAAATCATCTGAGAATTTAGTGAGAGGTTTGACTAATTTTGACCACAACTGCTTAATCGTCTGATAATTAAGAGTTTGTCATTAATTAGCTTATTCTCAATGAAAACCATTAATTCAAAGGAATTTCTATCTTAGTTGATTTGATATCAGTATTATCAGTGATTCGTTCTTGCTGTGTGAATGTGTTTGCATCATGTTTACTTTACACATTCATAGGGTATTAGATTAGTTGATAATTTGATAATTTCCAAGTTAACTAAATTGAGTAATTCAATTGTTGGCTCAGCTTATCAACCACCAAAACTAGAAAACAAAGCTGATTTTAAAACATGGAAAATTAGATTCAGGAACCATGTTAATTATACTGATTCTGATTTATGGGTGTCTATGAATAAAGGTCCCAACATTCCACCTACTCTTGGACCTGATTATAATGACAACAATCAACCCATAAATTTGAAAGATCTGTCTCCTGAAGATGCTAAGAGGGTCAAAATTGATATTAAGGCCTATAGTATGCTTCCTATGGCTTTACCTGAAGACCTCTTGATCAGATGTGAATCATACAAAACAACCCACTCTTTATGGAAGATCTCACACTTTGTGTGAAGGAAGTGAAGAGATCAGAAGCATTAGGAAGGATACCCTTCTTTCACAATATGAGTCTTTCATCATATTGAGGGTGAATCTATTCCTCAACAACTCCACAGATACATGCAACTTGTTATTGAAATGAACATCTTTGAGTTGAAGTATAGTAATGAGGAGTTGAACAAAAAATGCTCCATACTTTGCCAGAAAGTTGGACTTAAACTATGTCTATGTTCAAGAATACCCTTGTTTTAATGGCAATTGGGCTAGATACTTTGGTAGCAAAGGTGGAAGCTCTAGAGTTGGATGAGAAAACAAGAAACAAAAGTGTAAAAGCTCCAATTGCACCATATCAATTTAAAGAAACAAAGGGTGCTGGAAGTGCATTTATTTCCAATGATGATGATGGAAGCTCTTTTGTTAAGAGTGATGATGAAGATGAAGCAGCTTTCTATGCAGCAAAGTCCTCTAAATCAAACTCTCAAAGCAATTCAAACAAGAAAGTGAAAGGGAAACATGATGATTCAAATACCTCAAATGCTACAGCCACAAAGGGATCCACAACCAATAAAAACAACACTCAATCTGAACCAATCACTGTGGTACTAGAATCAGAAGAGCAAAAGGCAGCATTTGCAGCCTTCTCTTCAAGCTTTCAAGCTTATCTGGGTAGTACTTTGACCCTTGCTCACAACTGTCAACAAGATTTTGAAGAACTTCATCGTGATGAAGTGGAGGAAATGGATTTACAATGGCAAATGGCCATGATTGCTTACAGAGCTAAATGTATTTGAGAAGGAACAACGGATTGATAGTTGCAGGGAGAACAACAAAGATTGGTGTTGATACATCTAAAGTGAGATGCTACAAGTGCAACTTGTATGGTCACTTTTCAAGAGAATGCAATCAGCAATCAACAGTGACTTGAAACAAGCAAACCAAAGAAACTTCAAGCAAACTCAACTTACAAACATATCCCCACCAATAACAAGTTCATCAGCAGGTACAAGTAACACTAAAGAAACTGGGTTAATTATCTTGCAGGATGGTACTTGTGATTGGAGCATGTATGAGAAAGAAGTTCTGGTGGAAAATCAAGCATTGATGGCTAACATGGAGAACAAAGTTCCACCTATGGCCAGAGAGGTAAGAGACAGATTGTATTCATCCAGATGTGTTGAAGAGGTTGAAAGATATAGAGTCCATGCTCAACAATTAGCTGATAAAATCAAAGAAACTATGATTTTGAATGAATCTCATGTGAGATAACACAACTTATATCAGGTTGAAATCACTTCTCTACAAAAGGATTTGGATAAACTTTTATCTGAAAAATATTTGAAAGCACAAGTTGAGCATCTGACCACCTCTTTAACAAAATCAATGTTTGATCATGCATCCACTGAAGTGAAACTTTAGAAGTTTAAATTTTCATCATAGCAATATGAGAAACTTTTGAATACTCATATTGAAACAAAGAACATGTATGGGTTGGGATTTCATGTTGTTACACCCCATTGAATGATACTACATAACATTAACTGAGTCAATGACCAATAGTTTGTCAAATCATTTGTATCAAACACAAAAAATGAACCAAAATTTGAAATTAATGAATTGATAAGTTGTGAAGATACTGAGGTCAATGAAATTAATTCATTTGAATTAGAATGTTTAAAACAAATTGAATCAGAACTTGATTTTGATGATTATGATGACCTGGATGAGTTTGGTGAGCCTAATGAGCAAAAATATGCTTGTTTGGGTAAGGGAAGAATCTGTTAATTGAACCTATAATTCCCAAAGTTCTTGAGGAGATTAAGCTACCTTATCGTCCCAAACAAAGAAACATGTTGAAGACCATCTACATAAGAATTGTTCAACTAAACGAAGGAATTCATGAGCTTAACAAGCAACACAAACTCATTCATCAAAAATAACTATTGGATCCATGGAAGAAAAGAAAATCACTTCCGCGGAACACATGCGGAAGAAGAAGACTGTTTCAGAATCATCCGTAGAAAATCCAAGAAGAAGACCTGTAAGTCCCCGTCCCCGGAACGCTTACAGCTGTTCAATCATCGCACATAAAACATAGAACATATATTTACATTTCCTAAAACATCGCAGCGGAATACTGAACAAACCATTTCTTATATTAATGACCACTTTTGCAAGACAATACAATCATTGTTATCCATTACAAAAATCTCATTGTTTTCATTACATTACAAAAAAGTCATTTGTCATGAAATGGATGCCATCCCAAAAACGCCAAGTAGCTGCCCCGTGCCTGTTGGATCTTATATGCCCAAGACACATACAAGATTGATGTGGTTAGTACGTTATGATCCAAGTCGGGTCATACCCAATAACAAGCTAGGCAAACACCGTTAAACATTTATTTGTTGATCATGATCAAGCAAATAAATTATGACACCAATTTAGAAAATGGGTTTTCTGAATTATTGCATTTGAGATAGAACAAATTATATGGATATTTTGTTCATGAGATATCATTTGTAATGTTGTTTAAATAAGTTAAATAACATCAAATATAAGAGTGTTTAAGTTATAAGATTAAAATTAGTTTAATTATATAACTTAATGGGTGATTAAAATGAATTAAAAGGGTGTTGTTTTAAAATGGGGGGAACCCATTTTAAACTAAAATTTTCGGCCGCCCCTTTGCTTCTTCTTGGGATTCCTTGTCTTGTTTTAAGACAAGACTTTAATCCCTTGGAACAAGACACAAAAAACACTCTCTCTCTCACACATGCAAAGGACTCTTTCTTCTCCATTTTTTCTCTTGACTTTCACGGACATAAGAGCTTGGAAAGGAAGGCTTTGGGTGTTAACTTCCTAACAAGTTTGGTGCTTTGCAAGAGCTTGTGGGTATACAAGCTTGAGGTCTTCTCTTTTGAAGACTAGACATTCAAGAAACATCATCCTCCTCATCTTATCCGTATCCAACTTGCTTGTTCAAGAAAGGTAGTATTCATGTACATCCTATGGTTGGTTTTGATAGCATTTCTTTTCACATATATATGATCCTTGTTCTTGGGTTTGTTTTCTTGAACATATAAATGTTTATTTTCAGAATATAACACAAGTTTTAAACTCCATTCATCCGCTGCGTTTTTATGTTTAAATGGTTAAACATCCTTCTTAAAACTTGTAAAAACCCAACAATGGCATCTAGAGCCGGTTATGTGGAAAACTTGCTTCAAAAGTCCAAGAAAAGTTAGTTTTGTTGGACTTTTTCAACCCATTAGGGGCTGTTTTGATATGGATAAATGAATCCCTTATCTTTCAAAGTTTATCTCACATGCTTTAGAATAAACCTTGAAAGATTAACATCAAGTGGTTGATTGTTTTGTTTGGACTAAACCCTAAAGTTTGGGTTTATGTTGGCCGAAACTTTAAGGGTTAAAAAGGGAGTTCATGGTTGTTCTTGGATGTTGTATTTGATACATATTTTGGTGCATAACATAGCCTTGACCTTATGTGTTTTGGTTTTGGATGAATGTGATTGTCATGTTTAGTTTTATTCATTAAAGGGTTGTAATAATAATTTTGGTGTTTGTATCTTTTGGGTTGTAATTTATTTATTCATTGGTTATGTAATAAATAGATTAGGTGCATTTCTTTTATTAGAAAAATTGTATTAGGATATGATTTTGTAAAAGAAGATGCACAAGTTGGAGACTCAAGGAAAGATACAAAGGAAGAACTCAAAAGACATGGACACTTGAAGCATTTGGATGTGGATTCGAGTGGGAGTTCTTGGACACATTTAATGTGTCATTATTAACCCTTAGGAAAGACCTAATGACAACACTTGTGATGGCAAACAAGTGTGGTCACTTAGTGGCTATGGTTATGCACATATGATTGAATGGTTGTGCTTGTTTGGTTGTTTTGTTTATGTTGGTTGTTTGATATATGGATATGCATAACTAACAAATTTATAAACATAACAAGCTGAAAATAAATGGTTCTTAATCATTAAGTGGTTAATAAAAGGTTATTAAAAGGATTAATGATTTTAAATAAAAGGGGTTTTATTAAAAGAACCATAGGGTACCATGTATTTGAAAGCATGCAAATGCAAGGTACATAGAGTTTTCTAAACTAGAATTATGAAAACTTAAAATGTCTTTTGAAAACAAGTTTATCACCATCCTTTTACACAACACTTAAGTCACTTGAAAACTCTTAATGGGATAAAGGTCACCTAACCATTTTGAGGGAACTAGTGATTTAAGGTGGGAATGCCATATTTGTGGGATAAAGATCACCTAACCACTTATATTGGTAAACTCACATGTGTGTGTAAGTAGGGTAACTTGATTTGCAAACCATGTTAAATGGATCACCTACAATATGGTTTACAAAAGGTGTTGATGGGATTAACATGCCGACTATACATAAGATGTTTAAGTCGATCCCATACCCTAGAAGTTGCAAAGGGTTGCAATTGTCAAACGTTGACTACCTTGTTAATTTAAATAATGGGATAAAGATCACCTAACCACTATTTAAATGTGACGTTGGATTCTAGAACTTTATTTTGTGTATGACACATAAAAGAAATTTATAATTAAAGATGATAATATCGTAAATACTAAAATTGAACCTTGTTAAATTTTGTAGATGGCCACCAACAACAATGAAAATAATGATATTCCATCCGCTCACAACCTATCACTAAGAACCATTCTCCAAAAGGAGCGTCTAAACCATAACAATTTCATTGATTGGTTTCGAAACTTGAGAATTGTTCTCAAGCAAGAGAAACGGTCATATATCTTAGACGATCCGATTCCCGATGAACCCAATGAGGAAGATGAAGAGGCCTACTTGAATTGGGTGAAATACACTGAGGACTCGGTCCAAGTGTCTTGCCTCATGTTGGCAAGTATGACTCCGGATCTCCAAAAGGAGTACGAACATCACGGAGCATACGACATGATAACCCAGTTGAAGGAAACGTTCCAACAACAAGCAAGGGTAGAGCGCTTCGAAACGGTTCGAGCACTCCATGCATGTCGTATGGATGATACCCAATCGGTCTCATCTTATGTACTTAAGATGAAGAGCCACATAGACCGCCTCGAAAGGCTGAATTGTCCCGTCTCGAAAGAGTTGGCTACGGATTTGATCCTCAACTCTTTGTCAAAAAGGTTTGACAATTTTGTTATGAATTATAACATGAACGGTTGGGACAAGAACATAACTGAGCTTCACTCTATGCTCAAGACAGCCGAGGCGGCCATGGGTAAAAGGAGTTTACCCGTTCTCACCTATCAATGAAGGTGGGAACAAGAAAAGACCTCACCCCGCATCCAAGGCAAGTGTTGCCAAAGGTAAAGGGTACGTTGGGAGAAAGGGAAAGGGAGTGGTAAAGTGCCACCACCAAAACCAGCGGAGAAGAAGCAAAAGGTTGCTTCGGATGACCCATGCTTTAAGTGTGGGGAGATAGGACATTGGGCAAGAAATTGTCCTGTCCATCTCAAAGAGTTGAAAGCAAAGAGGGATGCCGGGCAGACCTCAGGTACAATTTTCATGATTCATATTGATCTAAATATAATATCCTCTAACACATGGGTATTGGATACCGGATGTGGGACTCACATTTGCAATTTGTTGCAGGGGTTCAAAAGAAGTAAAAACTTCAACAAAGGGGATGTTAGCCTCTACATGGGGAATGGGGCAAAAGTTCAAGTTGAAGCCCGAGGGACTACATCCTGAAGCTTCCAAATGGTTTGGAAGCAATTTTGAACAATGTTTTGTATGCTCCTAGTTTGACTAGGAACATTATTTCAGTTGCACAATTAAGACAATATGGTTATGTTTTGATGTTTATTGAAAATGAAATTCATGTTTCTTTAAATAACATCTTTTATTTTAAAGCTACTCCTATTAATGGTATTTATGAATTGGTTCATGAAAACACATTATATGATAGCTCGTTGTACCAAACAACCACCAAGAAGCTCAAATTAGATTTGAGTGACACCTATCTTTGGCATTGCCGTCTTGGTCATATAAACAAGAAGCGCATACAAACTCTTCAAAAGAATGGTCTTTTAAAAGCAAGTGAATATGATTCATTTGATGTATGTGAATCTTGTTTACAAGGCAAAATGACTAAGGCGCCTTTTAGTGGCAAAACCGAAAGGGCAAAAGATTTATTAGGTATCATACATTCGGATGTATGTGGTCCTTTTAAGCCAATGACTAGGTATAATGAAAGATACTTCATCACCTTTACCGATGACTATAGTAGGTATGGGTATGTGTACTTGTTAAGACACAAAGATGAAGCTTTTGAAATGTTCAAAACCTTCCAAAATGAAGTAGAAAATCAACTCAACAAATCAATAAAAATTCTTCGCACCGATAGAGGAGGTGAATACCTGAGTGATGCTTTTAGAGATCATCTTAGAAGTTATGGGATTATCTCACAACTATCTCCACCTGGAACACCACAACACAATGGTGTGTCCGAAAGGAGAAATCGAACTCTATTAGATATGGTTCGATCTATGATGGCTGGAAGCTCATTGCCTCTATCATTTTGGGGTTTTGCTTTGCTCTCTGCGGCCCGTATTTTGAATATGGCCCCAACCAAGAAAGTGGAAAGGACACCTTTTGAAATATGGCATGGAAGGGTTCCATCTCTATCATATTTAAAGGTGTGGGGATGTGAGGCTTATGTTAAGACTCCCACCTCAAACAAGTTAGAAAGACGTTCCACTAAGTGTATTTTTATTGGATATCCTAGAGATTCTATGGGATATTATTTCTATGATCCATTGGAACAAAAGGAGTTTGTTGCCAAGAAGGGTGAGTTCTTGGAAGCCAAGTTCCTTATGGAAGGAGCTAGCAGTAGAACAGTGGATCTTGAGGAGGATCAAGGTCCACAACCCGATACACGTTTGGTTGACACTAGCACTCAACATGAGGATGTTGAGAATGATCAAATGGTTGATCAACACACACAAAACGTTCGCAAATCTGGTAGAACTAGTAATCCACCTGAAAGATATGGATTTTTCATGGATGGGTGCTATGTGGTTGATTCCGATGAACCAATCACATACCATGATGCAGTGTCCAATTTGGATTGTGACAAATGGCTTGAAGCCATGAATGTTGAGATGCAATCCATGTATGACAACCAAGTGTGGGACTTGGTTGTACCACCTCTTAACTCCAAGGTAGTTGGAAGTAAGTGGGTTTTCAAGAAGAAAACCGATATGCATGGAAACTTGGATACTTATAAAGCTAGACTTGTAGCAAAAGGTTTCACTCAAACTCAAGGGGTTGATTATGATGAGACTTTTTCGCCTGTTGCAATGCTAAAGTCTATTAGGATATTATTTGCCATAGCTGCTCATTATGATTATGAGATTTGGCAAATGGATGTCAAAACCGCTTTTCTAAATGGATATCTTGAGGAAGATGTCTATATGGTTCAGCCTGAAGGTTTTGTCGACCCAAAACATCCTAACAAAGTATGCAAGTTAAAGAAATCAATCTATGGATTGAAGCAAGCGTCAAGAAGTTGGAATCACCGTTTTGATGAAGAGGTAATTAAATTTGGGTTCATCAAAAATGCTGATGAGGCTTGTGTGTATAAAAAGGCTAGTGGGAGCATCATCACTTTCCTAGTATTGTATGTCGATGACATCCTACTATTTGGAAATGACATTCCAACCTTGGAAGGTATAAAAACCTGGCTTGGAAGCTGTTTTTCCATTAAGGATCTTGGTGAAGCCGCCTACATTTTGGGAATAAAGATCTATAGGGATAGATCGAGGCGGTTGATAGGTTTAAATCAAAGTGCATACATTGACAAGATCTTGAAAAGGTTCAAGATGGAGAACTCTAAGAAAGGTACAGTACCTGTTCAAAGAGGAACGATATTGAGTACGACTCAATGTCCAAGCTCAAAGGATGAGCAAGATAAAATGAAGGGAATCCCGTATGCATCTGCTATAGGATCCATCATGTATGCAATGATATGCACTAGGCCGGACGTGTCATGCGCCTTGAGCATGACAAGCCGATACCAGCAAAATCCTGGAAATAGTCATTGGATGGCTGTTAAGAACATACTTAAGTACCTAAGGAGGACTAAAGATATGTTCCTAATCTATGGATCTGGTGAGGAGGAACTCGTGGTAAAAGGTTACACGGATGCGAGTTTCCAAACTGATCGGGATGACTCACGATCACAATCGGGATACATTTTCATCCTAAATGGAGGAGCAGTCTCTTGGAAGAGCTCTAAACAAGATGTGGTGGCATTATCAACTACAGAGTCAGAATACATCGCCGCTTCATTAGCAGCTCAAGAAGCTGCATGGTTGAAGAAATTCATTGCCGATCTAGGGGTTGTCCCTTCCATTCAGGACCCCCTAGAAATTCTTTGTGATAATGAGGGTGCGATTGCTCAAATCAAGGAACCCCGTGCACATCAAAAGACTAGGCACATTGAGCGGAGATTCAACTACATAAGGGATGAAGTTGAAAAGGGAAAAATATGTATTCGCAAAGTTCATACGGATCAAAACATTGCGGATCCACTCACGAAGCTTCTTGAAAAGGCAAAGCATGAGGGTCATACTTGTGCCATGGGACTTCGATATTCTAGTGACTGGATTTGATTTTGTGATCTTGTATTTGGATATTGGAACCTTTTATTACTTGAATGAATTATATGGATATAATGTTTCAACTAATGTTCCAATTTTGCATGTTTAATCCATGAGTAAATCATTTACTCTAAACGTCCGTAGTCGTTCATGCCTGTGGGAACAAGTATGAGGGTAAGACTATTATGAACTTGGATTGGTAGATATTCATTTGGATGATATATATAGCAAAGGGTTGCTGCCAAAGTTCATAGATATTTATGGGATATAAATATTGGACTGACCCGCATTTCAAATATTACTACATGGAATCTTCTTGATTGATCATAAGTAAATTTGAGTAAAGGCGAATATCATTTGGTATCCTCTGACCTGAGATACATATTGGGTCTTGATATTCACCGGGTATTATACTTTGACTTAGTTCTTCGCTGTTCTGAAACATGGCAGTACATAAGACTAAATTCAGGTATAGCACGAGGTGATTGTGAGAGACGTATGTAATCAAGATGGGATTTGTTCCTCTTATTCGTTGAGAGTAAGATGTCTAAGGCCTGCTAAAGTTAAGTCAATGGAGAATGATCATTCTGTGTCTCTAAGATTTAACATGACATCTGTGACAAAAGGATAGATGATTGATTCACCTAAAACATTTTCGAGTAAGATACTTGAAGGGGATGATGTTATTGAATGGCACTTAGTCATACGTATTAAGGGTAGTAAACCGTTGTTAGGCGGTATTTACTGCTTGCATCAATCTTCTATGAATCTTGTGCAAGTGGGAGATTGTTGGATCTTATATGCCCAAGACACATACAAGATTGATGTGGTTAGTACGTTATGATCCAAGTCGGGTCATACCCAATAACAAGCTAGGCAAACACCGTTAAACATTTATTTGTTGATCATGATCAAGCAAATAAATTATGACACCAATTTAGAAAATGGGTTTTCTGAATTATTGCATTTGAGATAGAACAAATTATATGGATATTTTGTTCATGAGATATCATTTGTAATGTTGTTTAAATAAGTTAAATAACATCAAATATAAGAGTGTTTAAGTTATAAGATTAAAATTAGTTTAATTATATAACTTAATGGGTGATTAAAATGAATTAAAAGGGTGTTGTTTTAAAATGGGGGGAACCCATTTTAAACTAAATTTTCGGCCGCCCCTTTGCTTCTTCTTGGGATTCCTTGTCTTGTTTTAAGACAAGACTTTAATCCCTTGGAACAAGACACAAAAACACTCTCTCTCTCACACATGCAAAGGACTCTTTCTTCTCCATTTTTTCTCTTCACTTTCACGGACACAAGAGCTTGGAAAGGAAGGCTTTGGGTGTTAACTTCCTAACAAGTTTGGTGCTTTGCAAGAGCTTGTGGGTATACAAGCTTGAGGTCTTCTCTTTTGAAGACTAGACATTCAAGAAACATCATCCTCCTCATCTTATCCGTATCCAACTTGCTTGTTCAAGAAAGGTAGTATTCATGTACATCCTTTGGTTGGTTTTGATAGCATTTCTTTTCACATATATATGATCCTTGTTCTTGGGTTTGTTTTCTTGAACATATAAATGTTTATTTTCAGAATATAACACAAGTTTTAAACTCCATTCATCCGCTGCGTTTTTATGTTTAAATGGTTAAACATCCTTCTTAAAACTTGTAAAAACCCAACAGTGCCATCCCCAGCAACGTTACCTGCCAACTGGAAATTACATAAAAGTCAGCGTTGCTGAGTGAGTCCTAGTTTTATAAATAAAATACTTTTCTTTCGTTTAAAACCATACTTTACTTTCATTAGCGATCATACATCATACGTACAAATAGACAATCTCATTATTATCTTTCATCATCGCCAGCTTACAGTCATTCATTCTCTTTCTTATCGTACATTTCATTCGATCATTATTACTTTCACTTCTCTATGCTCCAGGCTAATGCCTCGAGCTAGACCCTTAACATCATGCACAAGGCGGGTACTGGGCCAAGACTATAAATAGACTTCAAACATCATGCCCGAGGTGGGCCCAGCACCGGGGTATCATCATTTGGACCAATGCCATGTGCTATACCCCAAATATCATGCACAAGTTGGGTACTTGGGCGAAGACTATAAATAGACTTCAAACATCATGCCGAGGCGGGCCTAGCATCGGGGTAAGCGACAATGGTCCTATACCTATGGTCAGTCACAAGACTAGACCCCAGTGTGCATCCTTCTGGGTAGCTAACCCGCACATCGTTAAGCTAACACCCTTCATTGGGTGTGAACCTCCTTACAGTGCTTGCAAGACTTTTCTTACTGCTAATCGTTCATTAATGCATGCATTCATTCTTTCTTACATCACTTTAATTATCTTCCACTTTCGTTAAGTACTACTTTACATAAGCATATTCATACGTCACACCACGTAAGGTCATGACATAAACATAACATGGAACAAAATCATCATAATAGCATACAAAGCATGCAAATCGTAACAAACACAGTCCCCCAAACAACCTCCTTTCTTAACACTTAAGCTCTACATCCCAAAATCTTAGAAAATTCTGTCCCCTTAAAGAAATGCGGATGAGCAAACAAATGCGGATGAACAAACAAATGCGGATGAACAAACAAATGCGGATGAGTAGACAAATGCGGATGAGCAACCAATGAGGATGAACACCTCAGAAAATATTCTAAGTGTCCCAAAGAAATGCGCATGAACACTGTAGCGAATGCGCATGCATAAAGCACATGAAAGTTTCCAGAAAATATTCCGTCCAATGAAGTGCGCAAGAACCAAATGCGGATGACTGAAACAAATGCGCATGGACAAAACAAATGCGGATGATCACACAAAAAATGCAGATGAACATACAACAAATGCAGATGAACACTTAGAAAATGCGGGTGAACAAAATAGTCGATGTGTTCATCAAATGAAAATGAAGACTTAACTAATGCGGATGAACAACACATGCAAATATTCAAACTTATTGCGGATGATCAACTAACCGGAAACCATGTCTTACACTATAATCAGTTCCCAATCCTCATTCTTATACATTCATCGCTCCGATCTAGCATGCTAATCTCTTAGAACAAGCATACAACCACATAAACCGAGCAAAACATGCAGGCCCTAACACACCCACTAAAGAACAGGGCCAAACTTATGGTACAACATACTGGACATATTAAAAAGTTAGTTACATGCAATTCCAGCCCCAAAATAGGTTTAAAACATAGAAACCGGGGATTTAGAAACTCACCTTATGCAATCTTCGAGTATGACTTCCTTCAAACCCGAATGAATGAGTTCACACGCCTAAAACCCAAAAAAACACAACCCAAACACAAACAAACACATATAAGCATGCAACCGAGGCATAGGCCAGCCAAGAACAACTTAAAAACCCAGAATTCTTACCTTGAATTCGATCTCCTCTTCTTCTTTCTTCAAAAACCCGAGAACTCTGCTCTTTCTCTCTCTAAAATCCGGTGAAAGAAGTGTGCAGGTAGTGTGGGCGGCCATGCCCACTTTTATACCAACTTTTTATACTATTTGTCCTCTTGACACATTTAGCCCCTCAACTTAGGTTAAATTATGTTTCTTCCTTTTTCTGCATGTTTATAGTTTCTTTCTCGTCTTTTAAAATTTTCCGGGTGTTACAAGTCCACCCCCTTATATAGGTTTCGTCCCTGAAACCTGTTATTCCTCGAATAGATGTGGGTAATACTGTCTCATCTCTTCTTCAGTCTCCCACGTAGACTCGGATCCCTTCCTGTGCTTTCACTGTACACGCACCAGGGGAACCACTTTATTCCTTAACCTCTTCTCCTTGCGATCAATGATTGCCACTGGTTGCTCCATATAATTGAGCATTTCATCAATTTCAATGTCTTCCAGTGGTACAACCATATGTTCGTCAGCTAAACACTTCCGTAGAAGAGATACATGGAATGTAGGGTGAATTCCACTTAACTCATCGGGTAACTCCAACCTGTAGGCCACCTCTTCTACTCGAGCAATGATTCGGAAAGGCCCTATGTATCTCGGGTTCAACTTGCCCCGCTTTCTAAACCGAATGATCCCCTTCCACGGCGAGACTTTCAACATCACTCTATCTCCCACCTTGAACTCAATTGGTCCATGTCTCTTGTCAGCATACGACTTCTGCCTATCTTTGGCTGCCTTCATAAAGGCTTTGATCTTCTCGAGCTTCTCAGTCATAGCCTCAATCACCTCAATACTTCCCAACTCCTTTTGACCAATATCACCCCAACAAACGGGTGTTCTACACCTCCTACCGTATAGCATCTCATAAGGGGGCATACCAATACTGGCATGATAACTATTATTGTATGAGAACTCCGTTCACGGTAAGTGGTCATCCCAACTACCTCCAAAATCAATGATGCATGCCCGAAGCATATCCTCAAGCATCTGAATGGTTCTCTCCGACTGACCATCCGTCTGTTGATGATAAGCCGTGCTGATATGTAACCTCGTCCCCATTGCATCATGAAATCTCTTCCAGAACTTAGATGTAAACCGAATGTCACGATCAGAAACAATAGACACCGGCACACCGTGATGAGTTACAATCTCCCTGATGAATAGATCCGCTAACTTCTTAGATGAATACGTCTCTCGGATCGGTAGGAAGTGAGCACTCTTCGTCAGACGGTCGATTATCACCCATATGGCATCGTACCCCTTCACGGTACGCGGTAGCTTTGTGATAAAGTTCATGGTGATATGCTCCCACTTCCACTCTAGTATATCCAAAGGTTGGATCTTACCGTATGGCTTCTGATGCTCCGCCTTCACTTGCAAGCAAGTAAGGCACTTACTCACATACTCCGCTACATCACGCTTCATACCCGGCCACCAATAATCTTTCTTCATATCTTGATACATCTTTGTAGTACCGGGATGAATAGAGTATCGAGTCTTATGAGTTTCGTCCATGATCTTCCCACGTAGATCCCCATAACGAGGAATCCACATTCGTCCGAATCGGATTCTAACACCGAGAGTGTTTTCACCCAATTCCGCGACTAGACCTCTCATCCTTTCAGAGTTAAGATGATCTTCCTTCAACGCCTCATCTTGAAACTCCTTGACCTGCTTCATCACATCAGAGGTCATAACCAACTGATAAGCCTTCACCCGAATCGACTCGGGTCTCTCTTTTCGACTGAAGGCATCCGCTACTACGTTGGCTTTGCCCGGATGGTAATGGATTTCATAATCATAATCCTTTATCAGTTCCAACCATCTCCTTTGCCTCATGTTCAAATACTTCTTCTCTAAGAAGTACTTCAAGCTCTTGTGGTCAGTGAAGATGGTGCACCTCGTCCCGTACAGGTAGTGCCTCCAAATTTTTAATGCAAAACCACAGCTGCTAGATCCAAATCATGAGTAAGGTAATTAACCTCATGAACCTTCAATTGTCAGGATGCGTAAGCTATAACCTTTCCTCGCTGCATCAGTACGCAACCCAATCCCGAGTAAGAAGCATTTGAATGAACCACCAAATCCTCGCTCCCTTTGGGTAATGATAAGACAGGAGCTTGAGTCAACCTCGTCTTTAACTCTTCGAAAGCCTTCTCTTGCTCTTGACCCCAAACAAACTTCACATCCTTACGGGTCAACTTGGTCAGTGGAGAAGCTATCTTAGAGAAGTCTTGGATGAATCTCCTATAATAGCCCACCAACCCCAAGAAACTACGGATCTCGGATGGCATCCTTGGAGACTTCCATTGCATCACAGCTTCCACTTTTGTCGGGTCTACCATAATCCCCTCGGGATTCACCACGTGACCCAAAAACTAAACCTCGCGCAACCAGAACGCGCACTTGGAGAACTTAGCATACAACTTCTCCCTTCTCAATGTCTCTAATACCTCTCGAATGTGACCGGCATGTTCCACCTCTCTCTTCGAATAAATCAAGATATCATCGATGAACACAATCACTGATTTATCCAACATCGGCCGACACACTCGATTCATCAGATCCATAAAAGCAGCTGGCGCGTTGGTTAAACCGAAAGACATAACGAGGAACTTGCAGTGTCCATAACTCGTACGAAAAGTTGTTTTAGGAATATCCTGCTCCTTCACCTTCAACTGATGGTAACCAGATCGGAGATCTATTCTCGAAAACCAACTGGCACCTTGGAGCTGATCAAACAGGTCATCAATCCTCGGCAATGGATACCGATTCTTCACTGTCAACTTGTTCAGCTCGCGGTAGTCAATAAACATTCTCATACTTCCGTCTTTCTTCTTTACAAACAAAACCGGGGCACCCCATGGAGAGATACTCGATCTAATGAACCCCTTATCAAGCAACTCTTGCAGTTGCTCCATCAATTCCTTCAGCTCAGAGGGGGCTAACCAATACGATGCCTTAGCAATAGGTTGGGCACTGGGTATCAGGTTGATCTGAAACTCAATCTCACGGTCCGGCGGTACTCCTGGTAAATCTTCTGGGAACACGTCTGGGATGTCACACACAACCAGTACATCAGACAATTGTGGTGTTGGCATATCAACATCTTTTACGTAGGCCAAGTAGGCACTACATCCATGCCTCATGCACTTTCCCGCCACCGCCATCAAAATCACCTTCGAAATCGTAGTAACTCGATCACCGTAAATCGTCACCGAACTCCCGTCAGGCGCTGTCAGTCCATTCATCTTCTTGCGACATATGATATTCGCCTCGTAGGCCGCTAGCCAGTCCATTCCCAGGACTATATCGAAACCGCCTAAGGTCATCACAAGTGGTCTAACAGGAAATTTATGACCTTCTACTTCTATGACACAGCCTTCCATCATCTCAGAAATCCTGGTAGACTTACCTATGGCAGTTTCTACATCAAAGGGCTTGTCAATACTCCTACTCCTTAAAGGCAACTTAGCACAAAAGGCAGAAGAAATGAAGCTCTTACTAGCACCGGAATCAAATAACATGGAGGCAAGAGTTTGGTTTACTAGGAACGTACCTGACACAACATCGGGGTCCGTCCTAGCCTCCTCCTGGGTCATCGTGAATGCTCTGGCGCTTGCTTTCTGCCCTTCGGTTCCGGTCATCTTCTTCGCTCCGGAACTCTCAGCCCTTGGCTTCTTGCATTCCCTGCTCATGTGACCCTCTCCACCACAGTTAAAACATCTGGCCATACGACAATCCTTTGCTATATGCCCTGTCCTCCCACACAGGAAGCATACGTTCAATCCCCGCTTACATTCTCCGAAATGCTCCTTTCCATATTTGCCACACCTCTTCGACCCCGCACCAGATGTGACCACACGGCGGTCATCCACCCATGCACGCTTGTTGTTTGTTGGGGCACCACCCCTACCAAACCTCTTCCCGTTCCACTTCTAGTCACCACCACCTTTCTTACTCACCTCAGCCACCACCACTTCCCGTTCATCATACAGCCTCCCTGCTAGATCAACCACTGACCTAAACGTGCTCGGTCGGGCGGCGATCATGTGCCTGCGGATGTCCACCGGCAAGCCCTGAATGTATCTCTTAATCTGTCGTGACAAGGGTGTCACCTGATCCGGCACTAGCCGTGCCATCTCATTGAACTTGGTGGTGTATTGCTGATGTGTCATGGTTCCCGCCTCCAGGTGTAGGAACTCCCTCTCAACCTTGTCGAGCTCTCGGTGAGGACAAAACTCCTCGATCACCAGTTTTTTCAACTCATTCCACCTCATCCTGCCAATCGCTATACTACCCTCGGGCTGGACAATATTGTCCCACCAACATAGGGCCGAGTCCACAAATGAGTGGGTGGCGAACTTCACCTTCTGATCTTCCTGGCACTCGCTGATATCTAGAACAGCTTCCATCTCTCTCACCCACTGGTGAGCAGCAGCCTCGTGCTATCTCCTGCACAGGCTCTTCTCCTTCTTCTTCACTGGAGATAACCATCTTAGTCTCCGGTTGCTCCCTTTCCTCCGCGGGTCTCCTCCTTTCCTTCCTCTCTCCTTCTCGTACAGCCTTAATCACTTCGGTCACCACAGACGGTAGAATCATCTGCATGACCTGGTGAACCTCTTCCACCACCGCCTCCTTCCGTGAGGCCCTTAAATTGGCACTCTCATCACCACCCTCCGGATGAGGGGTCTCGGGCTCTTCGTGAGCCACCTCTTCAGCCCTAGGCCTTCCTCTCGTGACCCGTGATCCAGCACCACGTCCATCACGACCTCCACCTCGAGAAGCCTTCGAGGATCTACCACAGGCCATTCTCTAACACGCTATAAGATTCAAACACCAACACGGTCATTCAAGGTAACAACTCAGTTTATGTCAAGTATAGTAAGTCCCTAATTACAGTGGCCAGTTGTGATTAGCCACTTACTTTACTCTTCATACCCCAAGCATTTCCTATCCTGACTACATCAGTATCTAAATCTACTAAGAAGCACATAAATCACACAACATGAGCATACAATACCGGTTAACATCAAGAAAATACCTGATGGCACGCAGCTACTCGGCACTGGCATCCCTTCCCTTTGTCCCATTCTCAGTTTAAGTTTAGGTTTCTTTGGAAAATATTTACCCATTTCACTTAAACTTTTGCTCTGATACCAACTTGTAAGGCCCCGTCCCCGGAATGCTTACAGCTGGTCAATCATCGCACATAAAACATAGAACATATATTTACATTAGCTAAAACATCATAGCGGAATACTGAACAAACCATTTCTTATATTAATGACCACTTTTGCAAGACAATACAATCATTGTTATCCATTACAAAAATCTCATTGTTTGCATTACATTACAAAAAAGTCATTTGTCATGAAATGGATGCCATCCCAAAAACTCCAAGTAGCTACCCCGTGCCATCCTCAGCAACGTTACCTGCCAACTGGAAATTACATAAAAGTCAGCGTTGCTGAGTGAGTTCTAGTTTTATAAATAAAATACTTTTCTTTCGTTTAAAACCGTACTTTACTTTCGTAAGCGATCATACATCATACGTACAAATAGATAATCTCATTATTATCTTTCATCATCGCCAGCTTACATTCATTCATTCTCTTTCTTATCGTACATTTAATTCGATCATTATTACTTTCACTTCTCTATGCTCCAGGCTAATGCCTCGAGCTATACTCCAAACATCATGCACAAGGCGGGTACTGGGCTGAAGACTATAAATAGACTTCAAACATCATGCCCGAGGCGGGCCCCACCCGGGTATCATCATTTGGACCAATGCCATATGCTATACCCCAAACATCATGCACAAGGCGGGTACTGGGCCGAAGACTATAAATAGACTTCAAACATCATGCCCGAGGCGGGCCCAGCACCGGGGTAAGCGACAATGGTACCGTACGTATGGTCAGTCACAAAGACTAGACCCCAGTGTTCATCCTTCTGGGGTAGCTAACCCGTACACCGTTGAGCTAACACCCTTCGTTGGGTGTGAACCTCCTTACAGTGTTTGCAAGAATTTTCTTACTTCGAATCGTTCATTAATGCATGCATTCATTCTTTCTTACATCACTTTAATTATCTTCCACTTTCGTTAAGTACTACTTTACATAAGCATATTCATACGTCACACCACGTAAGGTCACGACATAAACATAACATGGAACAACATCATCACAACAGCATACAAAGCATGCAAATTGTAAACAAACACAGTCCCCCATAAAACCTCCTTTCTTAACACTTAAGCTCTACATCCCAAAATCTCAGAAAATTCTGTCCCCTTAAAGAAATGCGGATGAGCAAACAAATGCGGATGAACAAACAAATGCGATGAACAAACAAATGCGGATGAGCAACCAAATGCGGATGAGCAACCAAATACGGATGAACACCTCAGAAAATATTCTAAGTGTCCCAAAGAAATGCGCATGAACACTATAGCGAATGCGCATGCATAAAGCACATGAAAGTTTCCAGAAAATATTCTGTCCAATGAAGTGCACATGAAGCAAATACGGATGACTGAAACAAATGCGCATGGACAAAACAAATGCGGATGAACATACAACAAATGCAGATGAACATACAACAAATGCGGATGAACACTTAGCAAATGCGGGTGAACAAATAGTCGATGTGTTCATCAAATGCGGATGCAAATATTCAAACTTAATGCGGATGAACAACACATGCAAATATTCAAACTTAATGCGGATGATCAACTAAATGGAAACCGCATCTTACACTATAATCAGTTCCCAATCCTCATTCTTATACATTCATCGCACCGATCTAGCATGCTAATCTCTTAGAACAAGCATAAACCACATAAACTGAGCAAAACATGCAGGCCCTAACACACCCACTGAAGAACAAGGCCAAACTTACGGTACAACATACTGGACATATTAAAAAGTTAGTTACATGCTATTCCAGCCCCAAAATAGGTTTTAAAACATAGAAACCGGGGATCTAGAAACTCACCTTATGCAATCTTCGAGTATGACTTCCTTCAAACCCGAATGAAATGAGTTCACACACCTAAAACCCGACAAACACAACCCAAACACAAACAAACACAAATAAGCATGCAACCGAGGCATAGGCCGGCCAAGAACAACTTAAAAACCAAGAATTCTTACCTTGAATTCAATCTCCTCTTCTTCTTTCTTCAAAAACCCAAGAGCTCTGCTCTTTCTCTCTCTAAAATCCGGTGAAAAGAAGTGTGCAGGTTGTGTGGGCGGCCATGCCCACTTTTGTACCAACTTTTATACTTTTTGTCCTCTTGACAAATTTAGCCCCTCAACTTGGGTTAAATTGTGTTTCTTCTTCCTTTTTCTGCACGTTTATACTTTCTTTCTCATCTTTTAAATTTTTTCCGGTGTTACAAGACCATCTCAGAACCATCCGTAGAAATCCACAGAAGAAGACAAATGTTCTTTCAAAACAGTCAACATCCGTAGAAGATTTACGGAAAACAATCATCTACTGAATCATACAATGCCAACAAGAAAGGTAAGCAATAGAGAATGGTGAATCCTCAGTAACAAGAAGATTCAGCTGCAAAGATTGAGAGAGAATTGAAGAAGAAGCAAAAGAAGAAAGTGGAGTCTGGAAGTGAAGTTGATGAAAAAACTGCATGTGGTGTGATATGCATAACCACAACACAGATGATTGTTACTTTAGCAGCTATTGCTCCATATGCAACATGAACAATCACATGACTGTTGATTGTTACTTCAACAAACCTGTGCTATTTGCAACAAGAACATCATTCTACTCAAGAATGCTACTTCAACAAGAAGAACAAATCAATTTCCAAAGAAGCAACATCTGAGAATGGTGAATCTGACTCACAATCCACTAAAAGCAAGGCAAGTTCAAAGCAAAAGAAGTAGCAACTAAAACAAAGATTCCAAAGGCAAAGAAGCCAACATTTGCTGATGATCAACCAAGAGGAAGAAGGAGAAGCAACATTTTCAAAGCAAGACACCTTACAGAAAGTAGATTTGCAGGAAGATAAAGCCTTCTTTGACCACTTTGAAAAGGGTAATCAAGTACCACCATCAAAGACAAAAGATGTAGAAACTTTCTCTAATCAAGTATATCTTCAAGTTCATCTTCAATAGAATCATCCTCACCCCAAACAAAACATAATGAATCAAATGAGTCTAAAAACAACCCTGAGGCATCTAGGCTCATCCATAAGGGAGTAAAATTTTAGATACCAATAACAAGCCCAGGACCATTAAGGCTTGGGCTCCATGCTCTAATTGATTTCATTATATTTGTAGAAACATCCATGGAAGGCTGACAACAAGTGATATGTTGATAGTGGTTGTTCCTGGCATATGACAGGAAACTATACTCTCCTCCATGATTTCAAACAAAAAATGCTTCATATGTGGCATTTGGTGGGGATAAGAAGGGAGGTAAAATTGTTGGTGAAGGAATGGTAACAATGGTGTACTCAATTTTGAGAAAGTAAATTTTTGTGAAAATTTACAATACAACTTGTGTGTATCTCAAATTTGTGATCCAAATTATACCACTTTATTTGATAACACTTACTGTTACATTCTTAAGCCAGGTTTTCAAATCCCAGCAGATTGGATCCTTCTTAAAGCACCAAGAAAAGGAAACACATATGTTTTGGACATGAACAACACCTCTATAACAAGCAATGAAACTTGCCTGATTGCTAAGTCATCAGAAGATGAAGCTCAACTGTGGCATAGAAGAATGGTTCATTCAAACATGAAGAACATGAACAAGCTGGTCAAAAATGACTTAGTCATTAGCCTTCCCAAGAAAGAATTTTATTTCTAGTTATTGTTTATCATGTTATAAAGGAAAACAACATAGGGTGTCACATAAGTCCAAAATAATCAACACAAACACAACACCACACAAAAGGCTACACATGGATCTTTTCGGTCCAACCAATGTGATGAGCATTGGAAAAAGGGAATATTGCTTGGTGATTGTTGATGATTTCAGTAGCTTTTTCTTAAAACATAAAAGTGAAACATCAGAAACATTAATGGGGTTTATCACTAAGATTGAAAATCAACTTGATTTAAAAATCAAAATCTTAAGAAGTCATAATGGATCTGAATTTGTTAACCATGTTTTAGACTCCTTTTGCAGCAACAAAGGCATAGCCAGACAATTCAGTGCTCTAAGAACTCTATAACAAAATAGAGTTGCTGAAAGAAGGAACAGAACTCTTATTTAAGCAGAAAGAACAATGCTAGCTAACTCATATCTGCCAATCACATTTTAGGCTGAAGCAGTGAACACAACATGCAATGTTCAAAACATGACATTAATTGTCAAAGAACATAATAAAACACCCTATGAACTTTTGTTTAAAAGAAAACCTTTTATCAGATATCTTAGAGCATTTGGGTGTCCTGTGTCTATTTTAAACAGCAAAGATCAATTAGGAAAGTTTTCTAAAAAACCTATGATGGTTTCTTTGTTGGTTAGTCATAAACATCTAAATCATATAGAGTATACATTCCACATCAAACATTATGAAGGAAACTCCTAATGTATCATTTGATGAATCCTTATTTCCAAAATCTGTAAAAGGATCATCTTGGCTGTTTGATATAGATGCATTAACAAATTCCTTTAACTCTGGTTATTTGAATGTTGCAAGTCCTTCATATACATGTTATCCTTATGTACCTCCAAGTATGAGTGAAGTGCCATTGACTGCTGATCCTCCAAGATTATCACATTCAAACACTTCAAGTGTTGCTGATCCTGGTCCTTCATCTCAAACAAGTAATGGATATTCCGATGGAAATGAAAATTCAACTTCCGTAGAAGCAACAAATACAAAAGAAGAAGTTAACCATGCATCTGCAGAAGTTACTAATGCATCCGGAGTAGTGAATAATGAATTAGTAGCAGTTCCTTCTACATCCGTAGATGTCCCATCTACTTTCGGAGATGATTCATTACCATCAACTAAGTTCCCAATCCATCAGGAGATATTCCAATAGTCACATCTACTGAACAACAAACTACAACATTCATAGTTGTTCCTGTAACTCCCGCGGAAGTTATTCCTACATCTGCAGAAACACAAACTCAGGAAGATGGTTTTCATTCAGCTTCAGAAGAACATAATGATGAAGATTTCGACCACTTTGTTGATTCTCCATCTCAGCTGGATCCATCTCCATTATCATTAACCAAAACCACTTACTTGGAATCATCCATTCCAGTTGATTCAATTCCAACATCAAGAATTCATAAGTATCATCCAATTGAAAACATCATAGGTGATTTTAATGAAAGAACCACAAGAAGCCAAGGGGGAGCTGCTAATATTTGTCTTTTCTCTTGTTTTCTTTCACAAGTAGTTCCTCCCAACATCACTGCAACATTAAAAGACAACAGCTGGATTGAAGCAATTCAAGAAGACCTTCAGGAATTCAGAAAGCAAAAAGTTTGGAATCTAGTTGATCTTCCTGAAGACCAATATCCAATTGGTACAAGGTGTCTTTTCAAGAACAAACTAGATGACAAAGGTATCATTATCAGAAACAAAGCAAGGCTGATAGCACAAGGGTATACTCAAGAAAAAGGTAAAGACTATGATGAAGTCTTTGCTCCAGTTGCAAGTATTGAAGCTATTAGAGTCTTCCTAGCCTATGCTTCACATAAGAAGTTCACAATTTACCATATGGATGTAAAATGTGCCTTCTTATATGGTAAAATTGATGAAGAAGTCTATGTTGTCTAACCACCAGGTTTGAGGATCCTGATTTCCCACACACGGTATACAAGCTTGACAAAGCTTTGTATGGTCTACATCAAGCACCAAGAAAATGGTATGATACATTGTCTCATCTTTCTTGCTCAAGCATGGTTACAAAAGGGGAACCATTGATCAGACTCTCTTCTTCAAACATGATCATCAAGACCTCTTGGTTGTCCAAATCTATGTGGATGATATCATTTTTGGATCAACAAATAAAAGATTTTGTAAAGACTTTGAATCTTTGATGAAATCTGAGTACAAATGAGTTCCATGGGAGAATTAACATTCTTCCTTGGTTTACAAGTTCATCAGATATCAATTGGAATTTTCATCAATCAGGAGCAGTTTGTGCACCAAATCTTGAAGAAGTACAACCTTGTTGACTCTTCTTCATGCAAAACACCAGCATCAACAATAAATAAGATTGTACCTGATCCTAAAGGGAAATCAGTTGATCAAAGATTGTATAGATCTATGATAGGATCTTTGATATACTTAACTGCCAGCAGACCTGACATAATGTTTGCTGTGTGTGTTTGTGCTAGGTACCAATCAGACCTCAAGGAGTCACATATGAATACTATGAAGAGGATTTATAGATACCTCACAAGGAAGCCAACTCTTGGACTTTGTATCCTAAAGAAGGAGATTTCAACCTCTATTCATATTCTGATAGTGACTTTAGAGGTGGCAACAACAATAGAAAATCAACAACTTATGGCTATCAATTAATTAGACCATGACTAGTTTCTTGGCAGTGCAAAAAGCAAACAAATGTGTTAGTATCCACAGCTGAGGCTGAGTACATAGCTGCTTTAGCTGGCTGCTCTCAAGTTTTGTGGTTGCAAAACCAACTACTTGGTTATGGTTACAATTTTCTTCAAACACCAATTTTCATAGATAACTCAGCTGCTATGTTCATAACTGCTAATCCAGTGTAACATAGTAAAAGAAAACATATACAAATTAGATATCATTTTCTGAGAGACCGTTCAGAAAAGGTTTAATCAAGTTGATCAAAGTGGATACAACAAATCAGCTTGCTAATTTATTCATTAAAGCCTTAGACTCAGTGAGATTTAATTTCTTAATTGAGTCTTTAGGCATGATCAACTTAGATTAGTCATCATCACAAGAAAAGCATGATCTGTCCTTTATATTTCTCAATATAAAAAAACCAAAAACATCCATAAAACATATAAAACTCCCAAAATATTGTCTTGTTAATAAGTTTTCTTGAAAAAGCAATTCATATCATGGGAAATGATAGCACACTATATCTTTGTTTTCTTGCCTATTTTTTAAAACAAACAACAAAGACTGATCAGATGTGATTTGATATGTGAGTAGGTTCAACTTGAGTGGAAAAAAATAAGTCCATTCTTACATAATGCCAAGATCACTAATTGTGGGCAATTCCATTATAAGGAGCAAGCAAGTCTTATCCTGCTATGATCAACTTAGTCAAATAAGTACACTATGTTCTGACACTTTACAACGTCTATCTTTGCACATTATGAACCCTCTGTTTTGTGTGAGTAAAGACCTGGGTTCATAGGACCCCTGTTTTGCGAGAGCAAAGACCTGGTTAGGCACCTTTGTTTTACGTGAGTAAAGACCTAGTGACTTGATGTTGATCATCATGAGTTCCAAAAAGGAACAGCTCTAAAAGAATCCAAAGTGATCAAATGTGTGTTATCTTAAAGAGCATAAAACCATATCAATAGCAGTAATAAGATTTCAATGAAATCTTAAGATAGAGCTTATGATTTAAGGAATATATTTTTTAAGTGTGAAAAAGTAATGAATTGACTCATAAACGGAGGACAAACTCTAATGTAAATTGAATGTGGAGTTGTTGGGTTTGAAAGATAGTCTACTATTATCAACACAGTCAAAGTCAACAAAAGTCAACATCAACGGTTGAAGTCAATGCAACAGTCAAGACGACGCGTTCGGGACGAAGACTAGTAGTGAGACATTGAAGGTACAAAGAACACGGGTCTTAGAGTTAATATATATATATATTTTGTTGTCAACAAAATATACGTTTAATCTTTATTAGTCTAGTTTGTGTTTTAATTGTAATTTCATAATTGTCATGCTTTATTCATAGTTTAGGGTGCTAAATGTCATTAAGTCTAATTGTGATTAGACTACAAATAGCTAGAGTCATTAGAGTGTTGTCAAGCTTGTATGAGCTAGATTTGAGGGTTTCCATGTTACAAACATCTTATGCAAATCAATATGGATCAAATGGGGGTTTTTTATTGATGTTCTTGAGTGTTCATCCAAGTTCTTCATATTTTATCATTTGATCCAATCTTCATTGCAATTTGATGATTCAAGTACTCTTGGGACTAACAATTTGGTATCAGAGCCAACTTGAATCAATTTCTATTGCTGGTTTGGAGTTTTGTTACTGATTTTGAAGTATTTTAGAGAGAGAAAATAGGGTCTTAGTGAGAGAAACTAGATCAGAGTTTTGTGTTAACCTATCTTACTGATTTTGATCAAATCTACATCATTTCAGAGCAGAATTACAACATTTGATATCATATTTTACATCTACAAATCGATTTCTACAAGAAATTGAAAAACAAGCCAGTTGCAAAACAAGTCAGTTGTTCATCCAAACTAAAAAGAAGAAATCTCCATCTTAGTCCGTCATACCTCAAGCTCATGAAAGATTTGAGAAGAAACCACAGATTCCACAAGCAATGGAATGCAACAAACAAAAAGCTGCATCAAGCTCAAAGAAAACTTAATCCCCACCTTCACCACATGGGCCAGTCAAGCATCAAAAGCCATTCAAGCCTTGCTTCAAGTGTCGAAAGGAAGATCACGTGCTCAAGAAATGCCCAAAGAAACATGCTTTGGATGGTAAAGGAAAAACAATTGCTTCTCCAGATCAGAGTCTAGAAGGAATGTGCAAGACAGTAAAGGCAACATGGGTTGTTTCTTTGGATTCCAAGATAAAAATAACATATCTTTGAATGGTTTGTGACGAACATTCCATCCAAACCTTCGCATGTGGAGCCGGTTTCACATGATTCAAAGATGAAAGTGACAAGCGCATCCAAACCAAAATCTTTTTCTTTGAATTTTAAACAGAAAATGATTTCCAAATTTAATTCATTCAAATAAAAATGTTTGAACAGAAACAAATTTGGCAAATTAAAAGAAAAGAAGAAAAGATAAAAGGTTGTGCCTTTAGACAGCTTTATTACACTGATGCAAATAGAACACCTAGGACTATGATGGCTTGGGTCCCCCTTTCTAACTAATCTGCTAATGAGCGCAGGAACAGTTCAGGAGGACTGTTAGTAATCCAGTTTACCGACAGAGAATGTTCCTCATTTAATTTGAGGCGGAACAAACAGGTTTATGGTTTTGTATCTTATCCACATTTTGGATTCTTATCTGCACTATTGCAGTTCACCATTCACAATAACTACATTTTTCTTGGTACTTCATTTCTCATCTTTTTTCTAGTATAATTTGGAAGACTTTCTTTAGTGAAATTCTACTTTTTTCCGTTTATTAAATAAAAATAATAATAATAAAAAAAATTAAATTTTTTTTATTGAAATAGGAACTAAGAACTTGATTTGGGATGACTGAGAAATGATAGTATGTTTTCTTGGAATGCTTGTTTGCATGACTTGTACTTTGTGAGAAATGATAGTAACTGAGGTAGATGTTTGTATCACTTCAAATTCTAAAATTGAAAAAGACAGTTTTCATTATATGATACGCTTGGTAGGCTCACCCAAAAATGAAGTAAACAATGATCTGTAGCCTAACTAAAGGTTTAGAACTC
Organism: Flaveria sonorensis; assembly: GCA_025506505.1. Lineage (NCBI taxonomy): Eukaryota > Viridiplantae > Streptophyta > Magnoliopsida > Asterales > Asteraceae > Flaveria > Flaveria sonorensis. The sequence continues at coordinate 3,260 of JACCIY010000306.1, read as the reverse complement.
GTTGATAAGGATTATCCTCCTGACATTTCGGCCTGCACAAAGTTACAAGTCCTATCAAAATGGGTTGAGAGTTTAAAATCTCTGCTTTGACATTTTCAAAATCTCCCCATCACATTGTCTCTGAATTGATGCTTCTTGTTAGCTCTTCAGAGTTATATCTCATGCTTATCTCCTCTGCTATACGTGAACATTGACCTGGAGTGATGATCTCCTCTGTTATACATAAGTATAGACCTGGAGCTCTCATCAACATGTTCTGATGAACTTTTTGTTATACGTATGTATAGACCTGAAGCTCTCATCAGCAAGTTAATATGGTCATCTCCTCTGTTATACTTAAGTATAGACCTAGAGCTCTCATCATCTGTTCCTAAATAAAAGCACAGTGATTCTTAAATTAAGATCATTGTTGAAAACTCAAAGAAAATCAAGCAGCATTAATCATATTACTCAATAAGCCCTGATGATGGGATAAGTTCTTTGCCGGATGTTTGTGGGAACCAATTTACCTGAGCTTCTCTAATCGAACCTAAAACATGATAAAATCCGTTGCAGATCACTTGTTGAAAAGAATAAGGCATGGGTTTAAATTGGATAAATATACCAACAATCATTCTTGAATTGTTTGGCTATTAAAAATTTAAAATTGTGATCAGGCTCTGTATCAGAGTGATCTCACTAACTTGTCAATGTTTAAATACATCTTTGCGCTTAAGTATATCTTGAGGATGTGATCTCATGGTCAAATTAGTTCTTGGTGTAAAATAATTATAATGAAATAATATTATATATATATATATATATATATATATATATAATATATATAATATATTTTCAAGTCTTCAATATTATGCTATTAAAATCTCATATTTTCATGCATTTCACGGGAAATTGCGCATACAAACAAACATGGTTTCGCTTGTTTATATTCACAGATAACACAGGTTTATTTGTATTGTTGAAATGATCTAACGAGAAATGTGTAGATATGTTTGTGATTGTGTTGCAGATTTGCTACAAGTGATGTCGATCATCACCTGAGCATGAACCAAACCAGAGAACCTGTTCCTTAATTTACAAAGATACCGAGTTAGGAATCTTCCTCCTACTCTTTCGAAGCACTTAGAAATTCAAGAAAGTGGTCTCCATTATAATCAAGAGGATGCAGACAATAAGGGGGAGCATAGAAAAAGGGGGAGCTTGTGAGATAAAGATCTTCAGCAATAAAATTTGGAAAGCATCAGTCTAGGGTTTCGAAACTATTAGACCTCAAAATTAAGACTAAAGCTTACCAAATTAAAGATCAAGTACAGTTGACTTATTGTTGCCGATCACAATGAAAGACATTGATAATAATAGAATAAGGAGGAGTATTGTTGGGTCTGAAAGATAGTCTAGTATTATCAGCACAGTCAAAGTCAACAAAAGTCAATGTCAATGGTCAAGTCAATGCAACAGTCAAGACGACGTGTTCGGTACGAAGATTAGTAGTGAGACGTTGAAGATACAAAGACCACGGGTCTTAGAGTTAATATATATATTTTGTTGTCAACAAAATATACATTTAATCTTTATTAGTCTAGTTTGGTGTTTTAATTGTAATTTCATAATTGTCATGCTTTATTCAAGTTTAGGGTGCTAAATGTCATTAAGTCTAATTGTCATTAGACTATAAATAGCTAGAGTCATTAGAGTGTTGTCAAGATTGTATGAGCTAGATTTGAGGGTTTTCATGTAACAAACATCTTATGCAAATCAATAATGAATCAAATGGGGGGTTTTTATTGATGTTCTGAGTGTTCATCCAAGTTCTTCATATTTTTCATTTTGATCCAAATCTTCATTGCAATTTGATGATTCAAGTGCTCTTGGGACTAACTTGAGTCCATATTTGTCTATCTTTAATCACAACCAAAACATGATAAACAGCATGACAAGTTGCATATATACTCTTACTTGAATTTATGTGGATCATAATACTTGCAATCACATTAGATCTATGTCTACTATCATAATACAAAATGCATCAGGAAGTTGCTTAGTGTCATAGTATGATCCCATGTTATGATTAAGTTGTTGCTTGTAATATGTTTGTAGTTTCTGCTTATAAACAAAAATACAAAAAGATTTTGTTTATGTTCTTTCTTTACTAATAAGATGGACAGATAATCGCTTTCATGCTATTCTCTTCATAAATTTTTGCTAATGCATAATTCATGATTTATCACAAATTTAGAGGGAGTAGTCATCAACATGAAAAATAAGTTTATCAATGTGTTTCACTTTTATATGAAGAAAATGGAACTTGAGCACTAACTTGGCTGCAGGATATCTGAAATTTATTAACCAATCAATCTCTTGCACATTTGCCATGAAACAAAGTCAACAAGGTCCAATAGCAATCAATTAATGATATAACAAACTGTTAGGATCATACAGCAAAAACATAACTTTGCCTTCCGTAGATGTTCTGCGGAAGATTTAATTTGTGGTTCTGCAGAAGAATTAACTTACGGATAAAAGGATTTAATATCTACAAAGAATCATACTCTAAATAACCACCGAAGGTTAATAAGGATTGAGGGTCCCACATCATTAAATAAAAGGATTTAAATATTCTGAGGAGTATAAATTATGTTCTTGACCGTTGTCATTCTTATTCACTTTTTCAACCTAGAAACACTCTCATCCCATAACCCCTCTTTCCACCACCATTCAATTACCCACTCCAACACACAACCATCCCACTCTTAAATTTCTACATCATAGCATCGAACATATAACATTTTCAAGATGGCTAACAGATTTGCAAAAGAACATAATGTTTGTGCTTTTCTTACGCCGAAGACCCAGTGACCGAAGGCTGTAGAGATATAAACAATTATTTGAGAGATTAAGAATATCTTATGCATTACTACGGAAGCAACCATCTATCAATCTGATATGATAGATTTGGAGCACAGCACGAATAGAGAAGGAGGATAATGAACAGTTGATTTTTCAACCGTAAGAATGAAGTGTTAAGGGTTGATGAAAGATCATCAGAAGGGTGTTGCAGCTAGGAGAATAAGAATAGAATGATCCAGATGTGTTGAGCATGAACTACATTGAAAGAATCTTTCATCTGATGGGATATGATGGAGATTATAAGAATGGAGAGATCAAGAAAGGGTAGGTTGTGCAAACCTTATAGGTTTCTGTGCCCCACTTATCTGAAGTGTATGTCAAACAGAAATCTGGGCTAGATAGATTTTCAAGGC
>JACCIY010000252.1:0-47131 GCA_025506505.1 Flaveria sonorensis | reverse complement strand
GGATGGAGGGGTTTGGATGAAAGTTTGTCCCCCTTCCTAGTGTCCAGTAGAGTCACCAGCCTCCTTCTTACCTTCTTCTCTTCTTTCGAAGAATATCTGAGTTGGTTGCAAGAAGTTGGAGGAGCATGGTCCAGTGCTTCCCTAGGTAGATCAAGGAATGCATCTTCTTATAAGGGAACTAGAAGAGCCATCAGTGTATTTCAGGTTAATTGACTCTTCCTCATAAGAGATGTCACTCAATGTTGTGAAGTTAATGAGCTTCCTCTTGATCTCCTTGAATTCTTCTAAGGTCGGGGCTTAGAAGGTTCAGAAGAAGGTTTGGGTTCTGGTTGTGTTTTAGGTTTAAGGATAGGTGTGGTGGTGGGTTGTTGGGAGCCATGGATGAGGTGTAGGAAGGCTGACGGTGTGGGTCAGGGGTGTAGGCTCAGGGTTGGTTTGGTTTTGATGGGAAAAGAAGATGTATGGGTGTAGGTTGTGCTGGTTTGGGTGTTGGTGTTGGATTGGGTGCCTTCTTCTGAACATTTGGCAATTGACTTACCTTCTGCCTTCTTCCTACGCGAATGTCATCCTTGATGTCACTGACATGTTGCTGTAGGGTCTCCTCAGACATAGGACCCCACTTGCCTATCGGTGAAGCCATAGGCTTTGAGATAGGCTTTCATCCACTCCTTATCTCCCACCTTCTTGGCAGCGGCAAGCTGTGCCTCTTCCTCCTTCTTTTTTCTCTCCCTCAGCTTTTCCCTGGTACTCTTCTTCCTCTTTTTGTTGATTTGATCTTGCTCTTGTGGAAAAGAAACAAGATCTGTCATAATCATGGGTGCAACTCCTCTTGAGAATAGCCTCTTGAGTAGAGAAAGGCTACCTCTCCTTCCTTTCCCTTTTGGTAGCCTCCTCCTTCCTCTTCCTTTTCTCCTCCTCTTCAGCCACCTTGCTGCTTCTTCCTTTTCCTTTTGTAGCAAGGTTGCCTTCTCCTGTCTTAGAAGCTCATCAAGTGGAGTAGAAGGATGTATTCATTGACTACTCCTAGGCTGATGAGCTTGTCAATAACCTTCACTCTCCTCTTGTTGTTGATACTTTCTGGAGCGACTGCTGCTGCTTTGCTGCTTGTAGCCAACACTTCCCAGTGTCAATTCTTCCTTCTTCTTCTTTTAAGCTTTTCCAATCTTTCCTCCTCTAGAAGATCCTCAGTAGTGAGCTTCCTCTTCCCCTTAAGGATTAGAGGAAGATTCAGCCTTTGGAGACTCGGGTTTAGAAGATTCAGGTTAGGAGAGTGGGTTGGACCTGTGGTGGTTTGGAGAGAGGGGTTGTAAGGAAGTCCTCACTGTTTACCTCAGAGCTAGGTCCAGAATAGCCTCTGTGATGAGCAGATCATTGGACGAGGAAGATAGTTTAGTTATTCCTTCCGCAGCTTGTATTTCTGCTTCAAAAGTAATTAGAACTGCACTACCTATCCCTTCCAAATTGGTTTCTGGGCCATGAGTCTGTGTATCTCCTTCGAAGCTAATCTCGGGTTCAACAGAGATCGTAGGTTTACCAACTTCCTTTTCAGAGGTAGGTGGTGCACTCAGTCTTTGAAGCTCCTTAGCTCCAAAGTAGGCAACGACTACATCAAGGGAAGGTTCTTCAATGGATGAGCTTATCAAAAATATGGTTAAAAACCTATTGGGTTATAAGCCTTTTTGATCCACTTGAATAGTGATGGGAGCTGGCTGAGGAAGGTAGTTGCCGGGTGTTGCTGTGTGGGGTACAAAGAAGATAGGCATTAAAGGAAGTTGTTGTGATGGCAAGGCAGGGTTTCTCATGTCTTTGTTTCTGTACATTCTCCCCTTTTTGGTAGCATCATCTTGAGAAGTAGATAGCTAGAGGAAGAACTAAAGAAACCTGAGTATGTACGAGCCTGACAGACTTCTTAATCTGTGTCTCAGCTAGTTTGTGCCTGAGTTCTTCAATCTCAAGTTGCTGAGTGCAGACCTGTCCTCTAAAGTCTTAACCTTTGATTCAAGGTTTGAGACTTTAGAAATCAGGTCTCTGATAAGAGTTTCAGGATACCCCTCATTCTCTTTTGAAGAATCATCCGGGAGATGAGATAACATACCTAGTATGTTGTTCATCATCACCACCAGTAGTGGTTTCTCGGTGCCCTGGATACCCTTACTTTCTGCTGATGTCTCTTTCAGAGTCATCAAGAGGCATGGTTGCCGTAGACTCAGTCCCAATTATATTACCACTGTCTTGAGAGGTTATTAAAACCTCTCAGTAGTGGCAGCTGAGCCTACATGAGTCACCTCCACACCAGTTTGACTCACCTCAGTTAGGTATTGCTGATGTGGGCTAGACATTAGAGGTTCCCTGGGGCTCAGTTTATCTAAAGAGTGGTATGTAGATCAACAACACGCCCGGATAAAACATAATGTCCTCATTAGCTAGGGTTGATAGGTCAATGAGGATAGAAAGGGTAATCTAATGACCCGGGAGCTTGGTCAGCACCTAAGGGTTCTTCTGCGAGAGCAATGACCTAATGAGTTGTGTCCCTTTTTGGATGCTCAGGGGAGTGTTGGGACTCACCCTGAGGGCTAAAGTCTTGGGTTGTGGGCTCATCAGCTTGAGACTGAGGAGACTCAATGCTGACATTGAGGTCAATGGAGGAGGAGGTTGGACCTCTGGCTGAGTGGGAGCCTGAGTTCCACTCGAGCCCTTTTGGAACAACGAAGTCTTCCATACATGTACTAAGGAACAAAGATGAACTAGCTTTGGAAGTCTTACACTCTCAAATGTTCTAAGTGTAAGATCTTTCGAAGCTAACAGTTCAGAAGGAGTTACTTCGGAGTTTCACACTCAAACAGAAAAATATTCTAAGAGTGAAATCTTCCGAAGCCAAAGACCAGCATCTTCCGAAGCCAAAATGAAATCTTCCGAAGCTTCAGAGACAAAGTCTTCCGAAGCTGTGAACTGATTTCTTCAGAGGACAGAGAAAATATGCTTTCTCTGAATCAACTTTTGATAAAGCTGACACACTTTCCCCTGCCTGCTCTGGTGGTTCACCTACTTTACACAAGTTGGTGAAACTTCCATGCTTTATCAAAAAGTAGGAATGGCCTTTGTCTGTAACTTACCTTACTTGTTCCTGTAGACTTTTTGTATTAGGAAAAGTTAGTGAGCTATGGCATGTTATAGTCACTAGTCAAAAGGCAATTTGACTTTTGACTGTAGATTGATCTTGTTGTCTAGATTAGTCAAATCCCAACTGTCTTTACATATAAGTGACGGTTGTAGGTTGTAGTATAAAAGTGTCTCAGGTCCTTGTAATTTAGATATGCTTTGTAACACTTGTAAAAGAACTTGAGATCAATATACAACATCCTTGAAAACCATCTTGTGTTCTTGTGTTTTCTTAGTTCTGTCTCTTTAATTTACTTGTGTTCTTATTATCATCTGTCTCTAGTTACCAGTTCCCTATTTGAATTGTTAAGTGATCTAAGATCTCTCCTCAGTGTGAAACTAAGTGTTAAGTACCCTTACTCCGGTCCTGCAATTGGTATCAGAGCTTTCCAGGCTCTTGATTGTAAGATCTCACATCTTTAATCCTCTTAGCTTCACACATCACTTAACTCTTCAAATTGCAACTATCTCTAAGGCTGATATGGAAACTGGAACTATGACAAAGTCCCCACTAATCACTCCTGAGGATTTTAACACTTGGTGCCAAAAATGGAAGGCTTCATCAAGTCTCAAGATTCCAGGATGTGGGAGTCTGTTTCAATGGACCTCATGTACCATGCACTTCTTCAGCTGCTGCTGGTGGTGGCATGATACCAAAGGAGAGGCTGACTTTTCTGATGAAGATTGGAAAAGGATTGATATTGATCAGAAAGCCATGACAGCCCTCCAAACTGCTCTTCTAAACTCCATCTACAGAGGTTTCAAGAAGTGCAAGACCGCTAAACAGCTATGGATGCACTGAAACTGATGTATGAGGGGTCCAATGAAGCCAAGAGAACAAGAAGGACCTCCTGAAGCAGCAGTTTGAAAACTTCACCTTCAAGACAGTGTAACCATAACTTAATACTTCAGGTATGTTAAGATTGTGGATACTCTGGCTGTATTGGGAGTAACTATTGAGAACAGGGATATTGTTAGGAAGTTCATGTCCTCTCTCCCTAGACAAAGGACATACTACTGTGGTCATTAAGAGGACTGAAAACCTCAAGACCCTTACTCTCACTGAGTTGTATGGGATACTTAGTGAATACCAGATGGAGATGAACATGCAAAATTCATCTGGTAACTCCAATACTCACCAGTGTTCATCCCTTCAGGTGGGTGAAAGGGATAGCAGAGAACCACAGCATCATCTTATCTGCTACCCAGAAACTTCACAAAAGGGTCCTTTCATCACCTTCCCAGAGACACCTAGAGACACCCAGATCCAAGGAAGTCCCTTTCAAGAGACAAGTTCCTCTCAAGCCTTTGTCTCTACTGATGAAAGTTCAGGCAACTTTCTCTTCACTCTTGAAGACCTGGACTGTATCCATCCAGATGGCTCTTCTTACTCACAGAGCCCAGAAGTTTTACAAGAGGATTGGGAGAAGGTTTCCTAGCAATGCAGCCAGTGGCATGTTTGGACTGGAAAAAAGTAAAGTAAAGTGTTACAACTGTAACCAGATGAGACACTTTGCAGAGAATGCAAGGCACCTAAGTCAAATGGTGGCCAAGCATCATCCAGACCAAACTACACTAAGGAGGGCACCAGAATGAGAAGCCAAGACAGCAAGCTGCAGTTGCTGTTAAGAAGGAGGCTTTGACTGGAGCTTCCAAGCTGAAGATGCTTCTCCAAATCAAGCACTCATGGCTGACCATGATGAAGCCAAGGTATTAGAACATCTTTGCTCTCCTTAATGTATTGCTAAAGTAAACAGATACAGGTCCTACAACTTAGAAATAAGATCTGATATTGAGTCTTTAAACATTTTAAAAGCTGACTTTAAGAGAGCTGAAAATGATTATAAGCTTAAAATAAAAGATCTAGAGAAAACAATTTCAACTCTTAAACATGAGCAAACAAACTACAAGACCCAAATAAAAGATCTTGTTACTAAGTTGACAGAATGCTAGGCTGAGCTTGTGATCAGCAAAGCCAGGGCAGAAAATATGTTCTTGAAGAAGAGACCTTCAAGAACATAATATCCTCATCTCTGCATGCAAAAGTTTGTTATCAGAATAAGTAGGGATTGGGATCTTATGAGATAGCTCCTCCACACACCCTACTATCAGTAAGATCTCCAAGGTGTGGAACTGGTCAAGATGAGTTGCTCTCTATAAACCCAGTGATGAAGAGGATGAAGAGGAGATGGTGAGGAATGACTCTGAAATGAGTGAAGAGAGTCAATCCAAAAGGGTCACCATGCTCCTGAGGAGAGTAAGAAGGCTGGTATGACAAGACAAAGAGGAAGAACTTGATCAGAAGAGCAAAGAGAAGATCAAAGAAGGCTCAAGAGATCAATGCCACTTTTGACTCCAAGCAAAAAAGTGTTCATCTCTGCAGGGTTTGAAGTGGTAAAGGCTGAGGAATCAACTACAAACTCTAGTACCAGGAGTTTTAGTACAGTTCCAACTCATTCCAGCAAAGAGAAGGTTGAATTGCTGTGTACCACTGCTACACAGTCTGAACCATCCTCCTCCAAGAGCAATTCTCTCCCTAAGAAAATTGCTGCATCATCTGTGAAGAAAAAGCTGGAGAAAGAAAGTGTTCAAGTTCAGTCTTGCTCTCAAAAGAAGACTCCCAGAAGGAAGCAAATGGACTGCATCATGTGTGGTAGTACTTCTCATCTGGCTAAGGATTGCTTCTACAATCCTAAAAGTACTATCCATATGGTCAAAGAGATGGCTTCTGGGAAGAAGAAAGAAAAGAAAGCTTTGGAAAGAAAATCTGTTTCCTTCGGAAGCTCCAAAATGAATAAGAAGGCAAGTGAAAAATTGCCTTCGGAAGAAAATTTGGTCTAGGAAGAAAGGAATGCTTCCGAAGTACTGAAGCTTGCTGCAGTGAAAGAAGATCTTCCGAAGGTCCAGTCTCCAAATCTTCCGAAGCTGCAAAAGCTTCCGAAGCTTTGAAGGTCAAGCCAAATTTTCCAAAGGTGGTGTGGAAGATGAAAGAAGACCGTGTGAGGCTTGGGTTTGGAGACAAATGATCCTCAGAACCTGAACATAGGATCACTTACTGTTTCATTGCCTTCAACTCATTTTAACAAGCCCAAGACCAATGAGGCTTGGGTTTCCAAATGTAACTAAATCATATCTTTTTGTGTAGGGATAGCCAAAGGCAAACAGAAATGTGTGGATCATTGATAGTGGCTGCTCCAGGCACATAACAGGCAATAAGTACTTACTTTAAAACTTTGAAAGATTTGATGGAGGACCAGTTGCTTTTGGAGGAGATGCAGGAGGTTACATTACTGGCAGGGGCAAGGTTACAAATGGTAAGCTCAGCATTAAGAAGGTAAACTTTGTCAAGGAGCTTGGATACAATCTTCTGAGTGTATCCCAATTTTGTGACCAAAAACATCACATGCTCTTTACTGAGCATGAGTGCATTGTTCTCAAGCCCGGGTTTGACATTCCTCAAGAGCATATTCTGCTCAGAGCCCTCAGGAGAGGGAACTTGTACAAGATGGATCTGTAGAAACATCTCCCTCTGGAGAAGTTTCTTGCTTTCTGTCTAAAGCAAATAGTGATGAATCTTTCCTTTGGCATAAAAGAATATGCCATGTAAACTTTAAAAACATGAATAAATTGACTAAGAATGATTTGGTAACTGGAATACCAAAGAAAGAGTTTACAAGTGATGACCACTATGTTGCATGCCTGAAAGGGAAGCAACACAAAGTGTCTCACAAGCTAAAGGAAATGAACTCTATCACTACTCCCCTACACTTGTTACATATGGATCTGTTTGGCCCCACCAGTGTAATGAGTCTAGGAAGGACCTTTTATTGTCTAGTGATCACAGATGACTTCACAAGATTCACTTGGGTCTTCTTCCTTAGAACTAAGGATGAGACTCCTGAGATCTTGAAGAACTTCATTCTGAAAATTGAGAATCAATGTGATCACAAGGTCAAAACCATAAGATGTGACCAGGGAACAAAATTTAAAAACCAAATCCTTGATACATTTTGTGATAAAAAGGGTATTTCAAGACAATATAGTGCTCCCAGGACTCCTCAGCAAAATGGTGTTGCTGAGAGGAGAAACAGGACCCTTATTGAGGCTGCTAGAACCATGTTGTCTGACTCTAAACTGCCTATCACCTTCTAGACAGAGGCTATCAACACAGCCTGCTATGTGCAAACGGAGTTTGAGTAGTTAAGACTCATGGTAAGACTCCTTATGAGCTGTGGCACAAAAGGAGACCATTCATTAGTTTCCTCAGGTCATTTGGATGTCCATGCACCATCTTGAATACCAAAGATCAAGTAGCCAAGTTTGCTGAGAAATCAAATGATGGACACTTTGTTGGATACTCCTCTCAAGCTAAGGCCTATAGAGTATACAACCTCAGAACTAGAATAATTAAGGAGTCAGCCAATGTGACCTTCAATGAAAACACTCCCAGTGTTAAAGGTTCTGGTCCGGATTGGCTATTTGATCTTGATTTAGTTACCAACTGCTTTAACAAATCTTGTGAGAATGTTTCAGGATCTACAGATAATATATCAACATGTGATCCTGACCCAAGATTTGAGCTGAGAAGACCAAACAAGAATACTACTTCTGCTCCAATGGTAACTAACCCTGCAAGTGAAGCTCCCATCAGCACAAGCATGACAAATACTGCTGATTCATCTGAGATGCCTTCAAATTCCAGCTCAGAGGCTCCAAATCCAGGTGAAGGAACTTCAAATGCAGAAGGAGATGGAGGTGGTGACAGTGATCAAGAATTTCTTGATGCTGATAACCACTCCATAGAAGACAACATTAATGATGTAACACACTCATTGGATCAAGCTTCTCTTGATAAGTGTGTTGATGTGTTGGGTAGCACTTCTTTGCCAGATCTAAATTTCTCTAATTTAGATCTATCCAACTAACGTGCTGTGATCCCTCAACTTCGGATCCACAAGTCACACCCCACCATAACATCATTGGAAATTTTGACTCAAGGTTAAGAACAAGAGGACAGAAGGTGTGAAACTTATGCCCTCTTCCTCAAGGGAAGACTGTCATAGGTACCAAATGGGTATGCAGAACAAGAAGGATGATAGAGGCATTATCATCAAGAACAAGGCTAGACTGGTTGTCCAAGGATACACTCAAGAAGAAGGGATTGATTACACTGATGTTTTTGCTCCAGTTGCAAGACTTGAAGCTATAAGAATATTCATGGCTTATGCTGCATCCAAGGATTTCAAGGTCTACCAGCTTGATGTGAAGTGTGCCTTTCTCTATGGGGTGATAGATGAAGAAGTTTATATCAAACAAACACCTGGCTTTGCAGACCCAGATCATCCTGATTATGTCTGCAAGCTTGATAAAGCTCTATATGGACTGCATCAAGCTCCAAGAAAGTGGTATGAGACACTATCAACAAACCTCTGTCATCATAGATACAAAAGAGGTACTATTGATGGGACTCTCTTCATCAAAGAAACATGGAATGACACACTGCTAGTTCAAATATATGTAGATGACATCATCTTTGGTTCAACTAATCCAAAGTTCTGCAAAGACTTTAAGAAGCTGATGAAAGGATAGATTTGAAGTGAGTGCCATGGGGGAACTCAGTTTCTTTCTAGGAATTCAAGTGAAGCAGGTTGAAGATGGCATCTTCATTAGTCAGTAAAAGTATGCAAAGGACATACTTACAAGATTCAAGATGACTGACTGTAAGGTTGCAAAGACACCCATAGCCAGAAACCACTCCCTTGGTCCTGATCTTGAGGGGGAGTGTGTTGATGAACATCTCTACAGGGCTATGATTGGGTCACTTATGTACCTTACTGCTAGCAGGCTTAATATTATGTTTGCCACATGTATATGTGCAAGATATCAAGCCAACCCCAAGATGTCACACCTAATCACTGTCAAAAGGATTCTCAGATACCTCAAAGGTGCTCTAAATCTAGGCCTTTAGTATCCAAAGAATTCAACTTTAATCTGTATGCTTATACAGATAGTGATTATGGTGGCTGCAACATGACTGCAAAGTCCACATCTGGGGGATGTCAATTCCTTGGTGAAAGGATAGTCTCTTGGCAATGCAAGAAGCAACCTTGTGTGTCTGCATCAACTGCTGAAGCTGAATACATTGCTGCTACAAGCTGCTGTGCTCAAGTGCTTTGGATTCAGAATCAGATGCTAGACTATGGGTTCAACTTCAAGGAGACTCCCATCCATATAGACAACAACAGTGCCATCTCTATTACAGAGAATCCTGTGCAGCACTCAAGGACCAAACACATCAACATCAGGTATCATCTGATTAGGGATAATTTTGAAAAGGGATTGGTCAAACTAACCAAAGTTAACACAAATGAACAATATGCTGATCTGTTCACAAAGGCATTTAATGAACAGAGATTTAAATATCTTGTATCAGCTATTGGGATGATTAACTTTGAATAGATTTTCTTTAATAACTTAATCAACTTTATTTCTTAAAAAATTGTGTGTCCTAAGTTGTCTATTAGATCACCTCGTAAGCCCAGTTCTCTTTGGAAGAAAACTAACTTTTAACTGATATTTCTTAGATTTGTGAAGATTTACATTCGGAAGAAATTCTTGGAGTATCTTCCGAAGCTTAAATTGTATATAAGTACTTAAATGTATTCAAAGAACAAATATCTTCCGAAAGCAACTAAGTCTCGGAAGACTTGTTCACTTCTTTCGAAGCCAAATTTTCAAAATTCTTTGAAATATCTTCCGAAGCAAAACTTGCCTTTGGAAGCTTTGCTACAAAGCTTCCGAAGCCAAATTGCCTTCGGAAGTTTTACAACTTCCAAGAAAACTAACTTTTTGGGCGCACTTTTTCAGAAGTAGGACCCACTTGCGGATTTCAAAGTTTATCTTTTTGTCATAACTTTGTCTCAAATCCATGACATATATCTTCCAAACGGTTCTATTTCGTCTCTCTACTCTCACTAATCCTTACCCTAAATTTACCCTCAAATTTCATCTTCTTCTTCCTTTCTTCACTGCAAAAGCTTCCTCAAATGGCCAACATTGATCGTCGCAACGACCCTGATTTTTCTATGCACCTACACAGGCAACACAATCAGGTTGCCCTGTTACACTCTGAGAAGGATTCAAGCTTCTCAGATGTGTGTAGGTACCTTTCTTCATCACACTACTTCACCTCCCTTACAATTGATCCTCCTCTCTATGAGGATCAGTTGCTTGAGTTCTGGAGGACCTGTCAAGAGGTCACCATGGACGGGGAGAACGCACTGTCTGCTACAGTGCAGGGGAGGACAGTTTTCATCACTTCGGCCATCATAAACACCCATTTGTAGCTGGATGATGAAGCAGGTGAGTTGTCCTTTCCAAAATCTGCTGTCAACCATTCCTTCCAGCAGATAGGCTATGAAGGTGACTTCGCAGTCAAAACCTTCAAGAAAGGGAAGGTCTTATCCCAGTGGAAGTTCCTCCTCCATGTCATCATACACAGCTTATCTAACAAACATGGAGGATGGGATCAACTTCCAGAAGACCTCTCCTTCATAGTCCATAGGATGGTACAAGGGGTCAAGTTCAGGTACTCTCAGTTTGTATATACTAATTTACTTGCAAACTTAGACTCCTTAGAGTACTACATGTTCCCTAGGTATGTTCAACACATTCTCAACTGTGAGTTGGGACCACAGTTGAGGGGAACATGTAACATTCTTAAAATAGGACAAATGAGGCCCGACATCTTCAAAATCTTGAAAAAGCCAACTGTTGGCTTCTCTAGGGTAGAAACAGCCCTTGTCCCAAAAATGTTTGAGCTCATTGCTCAGGGTGAAAACCTAGCAGCACCAGCTAGTGTTGAACCAACACCCTCCACCTCTCAACCACCTCAAACACAGCCTACCATCACCATCACCTATAAAAGAAAATCCCAACGATCCCCTACAATTGCTACTGAGCATGTGCAGGCCCCCATATCAGAACCCATACAGGAGGAAGTGGAATCTCGAGCTCCTACTTCCCCTAAGGAGCAAACCACTCCTATCTTTCAACCAATCAGTGCTGAGGTTCCTCATGCTCAGCCTGATGAGCTCACAACCCCACAAACAGCCTTAAGCCATCACTCTGAGTCTCAACACTCTAGTGATCAACCTTCTGGGGAAAGCTACCATCCCCAACCTCTTGATCTAAACCGCCCCATTCCCAGCCTTGACTTCTATTCTGATGAAGATTTGGGCTTCAGTGACTACCATGAGTCTCTCTTCTCTTCCCACACTCAAGGAGAGATGAGTACTCCTGCTTCCCCCATCTCTAGCCCACATCAGTAACCCCCTACTGAGATAGATAGTCCTAAACTTATTCAGGAAATCCATATGGTAGAGGTTATCACCTTTGCAAGTGATAATATTAATAGGACCTCTACCATGGCAACCCAGCCTCTTGACACTTCTCTGGAAGTTGTCATTAGGCAGGGGAAATCCAGCAGCCAAGAAACCTATGCTGGTGGTGAGGAAGAAGACTTAAGTCCAATTCTCTCGTCCCCCAATGATTCTTCATCTGAAGATGAGGGGAGTCTGCAACAAAAGGTGCACAAACTGTCACATCTTTGCATCTATTTTGTTTCAAATATAGCTTACCTGGAATCTCAGGTGACTATCTTATAGAAGAGGGTCAATGACCAGCAACTTGAGATCACCGATCTCAAGGGCAAGTTGGCTGAGAGGCCCATGAGGACAACTCATCCAGGTCCACAAGAACCTATGGATGTCATGGATCAATCTCCCATCTCACCTATGCAAGAGGATGATGCTACCAAAAAGGGGAGAAAATTCTGACAATCACAGAACCTGGGAGTTCTTCTAGAGTATGGACATAGAGGAATCACCATCCTCTCTTGCAGTTGTTCATACTCAGCAACCTCCTCTGGACAGTGATCTGAACTTGCTTATCCAACAACTGTTTGAGGAGGGAATACCAAGAGAAATGTCTGCCCCTTCTGGAAACCCAATATGGGGTTGGGGGTATGACAGCAATAGGAGAGCTCTTGTGATCTCTAGAGCTCAGGGTCAACTAGAAGTTCTCAACATTTCACACCTGTTTCTATAAGAGCATCAACTTGGTAGATCTGCCACTTGTCAACCCAAGCAATAACAGACAAGCATCAAAATTGGCAGAAAGAATCCAATACAGGATGCTAGAGGAGTTTAAATTGAGATCAAAATTATATAAACAAAGGCTAGCAGGTGAGATCTTTGGTCACTAGAGGTTGAGGTAGACTCGGAGATTAGTTTCGAAGAGAAAACCTTGACTGAAGGCCCAAAGGTTGAACCTATAAACTACCTGGGAACCAGAAACTATAATGTTGATGAACTCATCTCTCTCCCCTTAGATGAATTGAATGAACTGGCTGACACAGAGTTGTCAAAGGAGAGGAAGGAAGTAGAGGATGCAGCATTACTCCTCAAGCACAAGGAAGAAATGAGGCTGAAAAGACTCTACAAGAATAATCCTGTCCTCTCCCCAGTTCAAGAAAGTCCTGAGCCAGAGACTGTGGCCACTGAACAACCTCAGGTAGCAACTGAAGAAGAAAGACTAAAGATGATCAGCTACCTGAGTGCCACAGGTCTCTATCAGGCAGATGCACTTCTTCCCTTACCATCTGAATACATAATATTTGAATACAACAAGCAGCTGGAAGAACAAGCCAAAAAGGAAAGGCAAGCTGCAAGGAAAAGATTAAGGGAAGTAGCTGCAAAGTCAAGGGCCATCATCCTTAAAAGCCAAAAGAAGTCTACTGACAGACAAAGGATGATGAGCTTCTTGAAGCTGTATGGGTTCTCCGGAAGTAGGCTTGGTCCTATGTCTCTATCCACAATGGATGAGCACATTATGGTGATCAAGCAGAAGATAAAAAGGGAGAGCTGGTGGACTTGCATTCTCCACCAAGTCCAGCTCAACCTGAAGTTGAGGTGAAGGTTAAACCTACTAAGACAACACAACCTGAACCTGGAGCTGCATCTGAGCCAACTTCATCTTCTGACCCACAGCAGGGTCCTCCTTTCTCGTCTTCTGAACCTGCGAGAGAGGAGAACCCAATTGAGAGGGACACAACAAAACCGACTGGTACTCAAGACCAGTCCTCTCAGTTGAAGAAATCTGGGAGGAGAAAAAGGATGGACAGAAAAAGATCCACTTCAAAGAAGAAGAGAAGAAAGGCATCCACCTCCCAACCTCAGGATGGACAGAAAAAGATCCACTTCAAAGAAAAAGAGAAGAAAGGCATCCACCTCCCAACCTCAGGATGAGTCAGAGCATCCTGAGGGAGTGCATGAAGAGGTCTCTCGACAAACTCCAATCATAGTAGAGCCTCTTGCTACCGGAAGACAAATTTTGTCATGGACTTTTGCTGAAGATCCAGACATATGGTATGTCATAAGAGATCAGGGAGAACAACATGTCTACTTCACAAATGACATGCTTGAACTTCCTCTGCATGATCTCTTTGACATGAGAAGGTTCTATGTTAGTCTGAAGGATCTAGACCTAATGATGAAGAAAGGTATGCTGAGGATCCTAATATGGACTATCAAAATCTGAAGAACTTCTCTGTTTTGGTAGCATCAGCCTAGGGGGAGTTTGTAAGATCATCTGAAGATTATGAGGCTGATGCAACTAACAAGCCAGAACAACCAAGTATTCCATGCATGCACTAAGGAACAAAGATGAACTAGCTTTGGAAGTCTTACACTCTCAAATGTGTCTAAGTGTAAGATCTTTCGAAGCTAACAGTTCAGAAGGAGTTACTTCGGAAGTTTCGCACTCAAACAGAAAAATATTCTAAGTGTGAAATCTTCCAAAGCCAAAGACCAGCATCTTCCAAAGCCAAAAATGAAATCTTTCGAAGCTTCAGAGACAAAGTCTTCCGAAGCTGTGAAGACTGATTTCATCAGAGGATAGAGAAAATATGCTTTCTCTGAATCAACTTTTTATAAAGCTGACACACTTTCGCTGCCTGCTCTGGTGGTTCACCTACTTTACACAAGTTGGTGAAACTTCCATGCTTTATCAAAAAGTAGGAATGGTCTTTGTCTGTAACTTACCTTACTTGTTCCTGTAGACTTTTTATATTCGGAAAAGTCAGTGAGCTATGGCATGTCATAGTCACTAGTCAAAAGGCAATCTGCCTTTTGACTGTAGATTGATCTTGTTGTCTAGATTAGTCAAATCCCAACTATCTTTACATGTAAGTGACGGTTGTAGGTTGTAGTATAAAAGTGTCTCAGGTCCTTGTAATTTAGATATGCTTTGTAACACTTGTAAAAGAACTTGAGATCAATATACAACATCCTTGAAAACCAATCTTGTGTGCTCGTGTTGTTCTTAGTTCTGTCTCTTTAATTTACTTGTGTTCTTAGTATCATTTGTCTCTAGTTACCAGTTCCCTATTTGAATTGTTAAGTGATCTAAGATCTCTCCTCAGTGTGAAACTAAGTGTTAAGTACCCTTACTCCGGTCCTGCAGGTTCGTTTGGGGCGTCTAGTGTATGTAATCTTGATTGGGTGGGAAGAAGTGATTGGCATTTGAGTGGTGGTGGCTGGTGTGGGTTCATCACCTGCTGAGCTTGCACGGATGTCACCAGGAGCCATTGGCTCGCGCATACCTAGAATAAGATCGATGAATCTTCCAGAGAAGTTAGTGGACACCTTCTTCAAGGTCTTGAAGATGCCAGGATGCATGTGATGGACCAGTAGAACGTCTGCACAATATAATATGTCCTGGTCTAGCTTATAATTGATTATGTGTTGAATGAACTGGAGATACATGTAGAATGGATCCCAGGTGAGATTGACTCTTAGATTGTTCAGCATAAATTTTGAGTAGTTGAAGCACAGGTCCTTTACCAACCCGTGGATGAGGCAGCCCAAATCATATGTGATTTGATCCCATCCCCCGGATTTATTGGATAAGCAATACAGGACAATATGCAACAAGAACGTCCAATTGTAGGAGAAGTTGAACTTGTAGACTATAGACTTGTGCACATCGCCACCGTATCCCATCTGAGTGTAAGTGTCTTCCAACTCAGATTTGGGGAACTCAGTAGGGGTGCCCTCATCATGAAGCTCCAGATGCTCTCTGATGGTTGATTCAGTAATGATGATCTCATGTCCGCAGATCCTTGAACGGATGACCCGTTCACCATTTAGCATTTCATCTTGACCATTGGCCAAGAATTCGGCCATGTGGTTAGAGTAGATGGTGGGGTTAACGGTGAGGACTGTGAAGTATGCCGATTGGGACAAAAATTCGATGATAGAGGCGAAGTCGGCATCCTTTGAAGAGTCAAGGATAGCGACCAGATTATATTGGGGATTTAGGGCCATTGTTAAGAGGAAAGGTAGGATTGAAGAAATTTGAGAGTGAGTGAAGAAGATGGTGGTAATTTTAGGGCTTTTGCTGTAGTAAAGAAAGTAAAGATAGAGAGTCGGAAATTTTAAATGGGAGTTAAAAAGCAAACCGGTAAGGTGAAAGGACAGTTTTGATTTGACAGAGGCGGTAAGATAAAACATTTAAAATATTCCAACAATCATCTCTAAAATCTTACTTTTTACAGAGTGGGCCCCAAAGATTTCCGTTACACACTAAAGATGTTCTTCCGAAGGTAAACTTGCTTCCGAGAGAAAACACTTGTGTTTCTCAATATTGTCTTCCGAAGTCATTTTTTACTTCCGAAAGCAAACCATTTCTCAATGACAAGTTTGCTTCTGAGAGTACAATCTTCTTTCGAGAATAGAAGTTAGTATGCTTCGGAAGTAAATTTGATCTATGATCAATTGGTCTTTCGAGGCTAAAAACTCTTCAGAAGATAATATTTAGGTAGAGGAATTTGCCTTCGGAAGAAGAATAAAGATTTTTTTCGAGATAAATTTCTCTTCGAAAGTATTTACACTTAGATTTTTGAAGAACGTCTTTTTGTAACAGGGCTTAGATTGTAGTTAGATAACATAGACAAGACATATTTTAAAAAGGTTTTCCAAAAGAGAAGAACTAATCAATGTTAATCATCCCAATAGCTATAATTAAATATTTAAATCTTTGTTCATCAAAGGCTTTGGTGAACAAGTCAGCATATTGTTCATTTGAATTCACTTTGACTAGCTTTATTAGATTTTTCTCATGAATATATCTAATGAAATGATACCTGATGTTGATATGCTTTGTCTTGGAGTGCTTGACCAGATTTTCTGTGATAGAAATAGCACTCTTGTTATCTATATGGATAGGAGTCTGCATGAAGTTGAAACCATAGTCCAGCATTTGATTTTGAATCCATAGCAGTTGAGCACAGCAGCTCGCAGCAACAATTTATTCAGCTTCAACAGTTGATGTTGAGACACATGATTGCCTCTTGCATTGCCAGGAGATAATCCTTCCACCAAGAAATTGACATCCTCCGGATGTAGATTTCTTCTTGATGTTGCAGCCACCATAATCACTGTTAGTGTTCCCATAGAGATTGAAATCTTTATTCTTAGGATACCAAAGACCCAATTTGGGAGCTCCTATAAGGTATCTAAGAATTCTCTTGGCAACAATTAGGTGAGACACCTTGGGAGCAACCTAATATCTTGCACAGATGCAGGTTGCAAACATGATATCATGTCTACTTGCAGTAAGATACATCAGAGATCCAATAATCTCCCTCTACTGATGCTGATCAGTATCCTCCCCCTCGGAATCAGGACAAAGATTATGATTTCTGGGTATGGGTGTCTTGGCTGGCTTACAATCTTTCATCTTAAATCTTTCTAAGATGTCCTTAACATACTTAGATTGATTGATGAAGAACCTTTCTTCCATCTGCTTCACTTGAATTCCAAGGAAGAAATCCATCTTTCCCATTAAACTCATCTCAAACTTCTTCCTCATGATGCAATTAAAGTCATTGCACATTTGGTCATTTGAGGAACCAAATATGATGTCATCAATATAGACTTGAACAAGCAGCATGTCCTTTCCAGACTTCTTTATGAACAATGTCTTGTCTATGGTGCCTCTGTGTAGCCATTCCTAAGAAGAAACTGAGATAGGGTCTCATACCACAGCCTAGGTGCTTGATGTAACCCATAGAGAGCTTTATCCAGTTTGCACACATAGTTGGGGACTTGGGGTGCTGTAGGTCTTCAAATCCAGCGGCTGACACACATAGACTTATTTATCTATATCCACATATAAAAATGCACATTTGACATCAAGTTGATAGACAGTGAAGTTCTTGAATGCTGCAAAAGCAAGGAAGATTCTCACAGCCTCAAGTCTTGCAACAGGTGCAAAGACATCAGTGTAATCTATTCCTTCCTCCTATGTGTATCCTTGAACAACAAGTCTTGCCTTGTTCTTAATGATCAAACCTCTATCATCTCTCTTATTTCTGAATACCCACTTGGTGCCAATAGGGACTTGGCTAGGTGGCAATGGACATAAGTTCCATACCTTTTGCCTCTTGAACTGAAGCAACTCCTCTTGGATACCTTCAATCTAATTGTTGTCCTTGAGGTCTTTTTCCACCATCTTTGGTTCTACTTGAGAGAGAAAGCATGAGTACAAGCAGACATTCCCATTGTGGGTCTGACTCCTTGTTCTCACACCTTCTAAGACATCCCCAATGATGTTCTTAGCTAGGTGAGTGTTGTGTATCCTGAGCCTAGGGATCAAATCTAGTTGCATAGATAGATCCAGATTAAAGAAGTTTTGCTCAGGGTTTTAAAAACCATGACCAGCTAATGTCTCACACTCTTTCAATGAGGACTGATTGAATGAATGTATGACAACATCAATGATATTCTGCTGAGAAGTAGTGTCAACAGTTTCCTATTCCTCCATATTACTGTCTTCATCAGCTTGGTGTTAAATGCTGGAGTTGTCAGCTGATGAGTTTTGAGGCTCAGTTGGCTGACAACTTGTTGAAGCTCCATGATTTCCTGATATGTTCAAGCTTTCAGGACTTCCAGTAGTGGAAGCTTGTTCTTGAATTCCTCTTAGAGAACTGGGAATAGGTTTGGGTAACTCAAACGTTTGATCTTCATAGATGTCACTTTGAGTTCCTGTTCCAGCTGAAACATTCTCATAAGATGGTTTAGAATAGTTTGGAAACAATTCTAGATTGAAGATATGATCAGGCCCATTCCCTCTAACATAAAGAGTGTGCTCATTAACAACAATGTTGGATGATTCCTTAAATTGTTGATTTTTAATATTATACACTCTATAAGCAATAGAGGTTGAGGAATATCCAACAAAGATAGCATCATCTTACTTTTTTAGCAAATTTTGCTAAATTGTCTTTTGTGTTGAGTATGGTATACCTGCTGCCAAAGGACCTAAGAAATCCAATGAACGGTTGCCTCTTGTTCCATAACTCATAAAGGGTCTTTCCATAGGGCTTAACAATGAGAACCCTATTCTGCACATAGCATGCAGTGCTAATTGTCTCTGCCTAGAAAGTTAGAGGCATCTTTGAATCAGCTAACATGGTTTTTGCAGCCTCAATAAGTGTCATGTTCCTCCTCTCAGCAACACCATTTTGTTGAGGAGTTCTAGGAGCACTGTATTTTCTATCGATCCCTTTTGAGTTGTAGAATAAGTCAAGAACTTGATTCTTAAACTCAGTCCCTTAATCACTTCTAATGATTTTTACCTTGTGATCCTTTTGCTTTTCAATTTTAAGAATAAAATATTTTAAAGTTTCAGCCGTTTCATCTTTAGTTCTAAAAAAGAATACCCATATAACTCTTGTAAAATCATCAACAATCACAAGGCAATATGATTTCCTTCCAATGCTCATTATACTTGTGGGACCAAAAGATCCATGTGCAATAAGTGTAATGGAGTGGTGATGGAGTTAACTTCTTTGGATATGTGAGAAACCTTGTGCTTCTTTCCTTTCAGGCAAGCAACACAGTTTTCTTTACAGAAAAATTCTTTTTTAAGCACACCATGTATCAAATTATTTTTAACCAGCTTATTCATGGTTTTAAAATTAACATGGCACATTCTTTTATGCCAAAGAGTTGACTCATCACCATTAGCTTTGGAAAGAAAGCATGATACTTCACCCAGTGGAGAAGCATTGTTTATATCAAGCTTGTACATATCCCCTCTCCTGGGAGATCTAAGAAGCACCAATTCCTGAGGAATTGTCATCCCAGGTTTGAGGATAATGCACTTATGTTTTGTGAAAAACATTTGGTGCTTTTGATCACAGACTTAAGAAACACTCAAGGGATTATCTTCAAGCTGTTTGATAAAGTTTATTTTGTCAATGTTTAACTTACCATTAGATACACTACCACTACCAGAAATGTATCCTCCGGCTTCACCTCCAAACTAAATAGGACCTCCATCAAAATGTTCAAATTGTTGTAGGAGAGATCTGTACCCTGTCATTTGCCTGGATCATCCACTATCCACAATCCAGACATTTCCATTCTTGTCATGTGGATGTCCCTACACATAAGGTGAAATGATTAGTTATTGTTGGAAACCCAAGCCTTGTTGGTCCTGGGTTCCTCTAATGCAAATGATATAACTGAACCAAATTGTATGCATGGGGGCTCAATTATAGTTTGTGAAGAAGAGGCTTGGGCTGTAACATCTTTTCTGGTCTTCCATTCCATCCTATGGTTGACCTGTGTTGATGAGCCTGAGGAGGCTTGTGCAGCATGACTTGCTTCCGAAGCTTGTTTCTTTTCGGAAGAAGTCTTCACCACCTTTTCTTCCAAAGTAGCCTTCTTCTTAGAAGGTTTCAAGGAAATGTTTTTGTTTCTTTGTTTGTTCTTTGGCTTGTCTTCTGAAGCTATTTTCCTTTCGGAAGAATGAGTTTCTTCCGAAAGCAACTTGGCTTCGGAAACAAGCTTTCCTTTCCTTAACACTTGGACCATATGGTAAGGTCCAAATGTGAAACCATCCTTGACCCCTTCCTTCTTAATATTGGTTGCATAATGTGTGCTTGCTGAATTGTAGTAACAATCTTTAGCTATGTGGTTATGCAGGCCACATATTATGCATTCAATGTTAATCTTGGTGGGACATATGGGCTGTTGTTTCTTGCACTTCTTCTCTTCTTTAACAGTCTTTCCCTTTAGTTTCTGATCCTTCAGCTGGATAGGAGTGCTGGTACTACTCTCCTTTCCTGAATCAGAACTTCCAACCACTTGGAATCTAGTTGAGATAAATACACCTTTTTGCCTTGGGTATGTTTTCATCTTAGTCTCAGCCACCTTTTTAGCAGTTTTTCTTGCTACCCTGATCTGGTTCTTTCTTGCTTTGGTGGTCAAGGGTTTATCAACTGTGGGGATGAGATTTTCTACCTTATCCTTCTCTATGGTGGTTTCTATTATTGCATCATTCTTCTGCTCACTAGGTAGTGGGTCAGGAGTTGGATCCTCTTGCTTATCAGTACCATATCTTGGCTGTCTAATAGACACAAGAGAGTGTGGTGGAGCTATTTCATTGGATCCCAACCTATTTTTGTTTTGATAGAATACCTTGGAGTAGGAGGAGATGCTATAATGGTGTTGAAGTTATGCTCTTGAATAGCATACTTCTTACTTTAGCCTCAGCTATGACTAGCTGGGCTTGAGCTTTAGTCAACTTGGATATTAAATCTTTTATTTGAGTCCTATAGTTGGTATGTTCATGTTTTAAAGAGGACACAGTTTTCTCTAACTCTTTAATTTTGAGTTTATAATCAGATTCTGCTTTCTTAAAATAAGATTTTAGGATATTTAAAGACATAATATCAGATCTAATTTCCATGTTGTAGTCCTGATACAATTTAACCTTAGCAATACAAGCTGGAGTACAGAGGTGTTCATATACCTTGTTGTCTTCAGTTCCAGCCATGAGAGCTTGAGCAGGAGTGACATCTTGCACCATAAAGCTCCAGTCAACCTCTTGAGCAACAACAGCAGTTTGTGGCTCAGTGGGTTTGGTTACAGCCTTTGAGGTAGCAGGATGTTAGGAGGCTTGAGCTGCTTTAGGATTAGATCTTGGAGGTGTACATTCCCTAGCAAAGTGACCAAGCTAGTTATAGTTGTAACATTTGGCCTTGCTTTTGTCAAACCCGAATTTGCTATTGGTTTGGATCTGAGGAAATTGCCTTCCGGTTCTTTTGAATAACTTCTTTACTCTGTAGGTTAAAAGAGCCATTTGTTGGGCAATGTCCATGTATTCAACATCATCTGGGTTGAAACACTCTAGATCATCAAAATAGTATTGAAAATCTCCAGAGTGCTCATACCTCAAACAAAAGCACAACTCTCCTGGAAGGGAGTGTGTTGAGCCTGTTGAGACCTAAGTGTCTCGGGGAAAGTGATGTATGACCCAGAAGATGATGATGGCAGTTGGGGGTAGTTCAGGTACAAGTGAGGCTGGGGAGTTCTTTATCCTTCAGCAACATGTAGAGCATTGTTGACTGTGGTCTGTTCATCTGTTGGCTCTTTTGAGTCTCCATCTCCATACATTATCCATCAAGGATGCCACACAGTTCAGTCATAGTGAGAGTGTTGAGATTTTTGGTTCTCTTGATTGAGACACAGTAAAAAGTCTACTCATGAGGAAGTGCACTCATGAATTTTTTGACTATGTCTCTTTTCTCAAGAGCAACTCCTATAGTCTGAAGAGAGGTGATCAAGTCCATATACCTAAAGTATTGTTGGCTCAAGGTCTCACCAACAATATAAGTGAAGTTTTCAAACTTCTGCTTCAGCATATCCTTCTTGTTTTCCTTGGATTCAATGGAACCAGAGTACATTAGCTTCAAAGCATCAAAGAGTTCTTTGGCGGTCTCACATTGCTTAAAGCCTGCCATTATGGAGTTTGGTATGGCAGTAAGCAACACGGTCATTGCTTTGTAGTCGATGTCCATCCTCTTAAAGTCTTCATCAGAGTAGTCTTCAACAGCTTTCTTAATAATGGCGCCATTACCAGCCGGGTCCGCCACCTTTGGCTTGTAAGGACCATGAGTGACAGATCTCCAGATGCGGCTGTCTTGATACTTGATAAAACCTTTAATACGTTTGCACCAGGTTCCAAAATCATCAGGGGTGATGATAGGAGCCTTGGTCATGGTTCCCATTTCGGACTCAAAAATTTTTGGTTAAGAACCATTTGAGTAAATTGAGTAAGTGTGAAGAAATGAGGGTGATTTGGGATGGTTAGATCTCACCATTAAGAGCCTAAAAAGCTCTGATACTAATTGCAGGATCTATGTTGGTCTCTCAACACAAGTTTTGTATCTCACAAACTCACTAAGTCTCACTCGGTTGATGAAGAGGAATCCCTAACTAAGTTGACAATAATATAATAAGTTGATGAACACAAGAATGATTTTCAAGATACTTGTATATATTATTTTTCAATTCAGTGTTACAAGACTCTTACAGGCATGGTTACATAAGTTGCAATGAGAAACTATATATACTACTATCTACAGCCGGTTATACTTGGAAAACCAGCTGGAATTTACCGCTAAGCAAATAATACATTGCTAGAAGTAAAATATCTAAGATAAAATAATATCCTAGATTAGGTAGTCATGACATGTCCATGACTTACCTTTTGTCACCAACTAAGTATGGTAACTGTACTAACTGAAAAAGGTAAACAATGGATTAAAGATGGTCAACTATATGGGAGTGGGAAAACGCCATGCAGTGTATCAGAGTTGTCAGCGGATGTCAGACAGCCCATACTTATGTCCACTGGTTCATAGTTGATTCTTCCAAAGGCAAAATGGCTTCGGAAGAATAAGTTCTTCCGAAGCCATTTACACTTCGGAAGAATCAACTTCTTCCAAGTCTTCTGCCAGTCTTTGTGACTTCATTATTCGAAATACTTTGTCTTGGATCTTCTAAGTGTGAATGCTTCGGAAGGAGAATTACTTGGTCTTCATAAACTTCGGAAGACTTGATTTTACCTTCGGAAGTTCTTCATATACTTCGGAAGTAAAACTACTTAGTCTCGGAAGACTTAGTTTTTCCTTCGGAAGTTCTTCATACTTAAGCTTCGGAAGATCTTCAACTTGTCTTCGGAAGAACAGCTTTTGCTTTGGAAGACTTCTTCAATTGTACTTCAAAAATATTCTAAGTGTTTTTTGGTTGCACCAGCCTCATATGATCCAACAAGTTATATCAAGA
This sequence comes from Flaveria sonorensis, assembly GCA_025506505.1. NCBI lineage: Eukaryota > Viridiplantae > Streptophyta > Magnoliopsida > Asterales > Asteraceae > Flaveria > Flaveria sonorensis. The sequence goes on along the minus strand of JACCIY010000252.1, from coordinate 23,771 downwards.
TTTGTTTTAATCATGGCATACATTAAGCAACCAATGATCCAAGTTCATTCAAGATAAGTGGTAGTTTCACCTTTGTTTGGTAAAGGCTTTACATTTGAATCAATATGAGTGCTAACAAGTGAACAATTTTCACAATTAAACTTTGTTAGTATTTTTTTATACTAGTGGGTTGACCCGCACGATGCGACGGGTGTACCCAAGTCTCTTTTGAAGATCGTAATGCACTGACCTGCTATAAATACTGATTATATATAGATATTATTATTGTTGTTGTTGTTGTTGATGATGTTGCTGCTACTACTGCTGTTGTTGTTGTTATTATTATTATTATTGTTATTGTTATTTTTGTTGTTGTTGTTGTTGTTTTTATTATTATTATTATTATTATTATTATTATTATTATTATTATTATTATTATTATTATTATTATTATTATTATTATTACTACTATGTATTATTATTATTATTATTATTATTATTATTATTATTATTATTATTATTATTTATTATTATTATTATTATTATTATTAATATTATTATTATTATTATTATTATTATTATTATTATTATTATTATTATTATTATGTAAATATCTAGTATTATATACTTAATTATTTAAATAAGATAATACTTAATTTAAATAATCTTTAGTTATAAAAATATAAATAGTAAATGGAAATTAAATTTTAATTTATATTTTAATAAATAAGATTATACTTATTTTTATGAATTTAATAATCAATATACATTAAATAATATATTAATTATGAGAAATTTACTTAATAAGGGCAATTTAGGAACCATTGCATAAACTACATTTACCTTGTGCTTAAAACGTTGTTTTAGGTGTCTTAAAATTTGAGTAAAATTACATTTATGTCCTCCTCAAATGCTTTATATAATAGTATAGATATAGATATAGATAATGAGACCAAAAGATAGCAATATCATTGTTTCTATGCTCGATCCTAATACCAAGAATCATTTGTGCCTCCCCCAAATCCTTCTTGGAGAAGTCAGATGACAAGAATTTCTTGGTTATATCCACTAAATTTTAGTTGGTGCCAAATATCGTATCATCCACACATAAACAAATTATAACTCGTTTAGTAGATTTATAAAATTTCCTATATACATATTTGTTTGCCTGGTTTAGAAACCTATTAGACAAGATAATGTCATCAACTTTTGTTGCCATTATCAGGGGCTTGTTTTAGCTCTTATAATGATTTAAACAACTTGCATACTTTATGTTCATTGCCTATCTAGCATACTATATATATCCAAATCTAATTCAGTATCTAGGAATATTGTAGTTCTCACATCTGTTTGGTGAATAACAATGTTATGTATTGCTGCTAATCAATTAATAATCTGATAGTGGATATTCTTACCACAAGAGTATATGTATGAAAGTAATCAATACCTTTTTTAGTCTAGACATTTAAATAATCTTAACTTTAAACTTGTCTATAGTATCGTCTGCTTTTATTATTTTCTCGAAGATCATTTACAACCTAATGGTTGGCAACGGGAGGGCATATATGTTAGTTCCAAATATTATTATGCATGATGAATCCATCTCATCATTCATTGCTTCCTTCCATAAAACAACATCATAAGATGCATAACTTCATCAAAGGTTCTTAGATCTTTTTTAATATTTCAACAATATTGATAACCAGCTTTAGTAAAACCGTAAATTACACGGGTTGAACAAATAAAATATAAAAAATTTACTTTTGAAAAACCAATTTTAAAATATTACGTAAAAATAGTTTGAATTTTTAGAAAAAAATTCTTTTTATAAAAAACTATTTTTATAAAAATAACACTAATAAAAAGATCCCTTTCTTAATTTATTAAAAAATTAATTATAATGTAAAAATATAAAAATAAATAATATTATTAGTAATTAATATAGTTATTTAATAGAAGAGAGAAGCGGAAAAAATTTGATGAGAATGAATGTGATACTGACACGTGACACCCCTATTTACTCTTTTATTAGAGTAGAAATATAAGTTTGAATATTATTTCTAGATCCTTTAACTACGTAAAGTTGAAAATCAGAAACATATGATTACGCTACTCTTACTCTTTTACTATTCTAGATTCAAGTGTAGTGAGAAAAGTATCACTCTCCTGGACTGTTTCTTTAGGATACTTGAAGCTAGAAACCATATCCTTTGATATATGTATTAATGAGATTCTATTCTCATTAAAAATTACAACTCTTGACTCTATTATAGTATTTATGGACATAGAGTCATTTGGTTCTGCGACATAAAACCTATAAGCCATAAAATGCTAAGCATATCTAATAAAGATGAAGTCAAGTCTATTTTCGCTCAAGGTTTTTTTAGGTTTAGACAGTCTTACAATACTCCTACTACCCCAAACTCTCAAATAGTTCAAGTCTGATGCTTTTCAATATCAAAGTTTATATAGGGTAGTCGTGTTCACTTCATTAGGAGCCTTATTTAGCAAATAACAAACTATTAACATAAACTCATTCTATAATCCTTCACTTACTCTAAAAATACTATAGCATGGACTTAACCATTTCCTTTAAAGGTTAGTTCTTTCTCTTAGATATGCCATTTTGTTTTGATGTACAAAGAGTAATGGTTTGATGCACAATACCAATAGATTGACAATAACGAGGATCATAGTACATTCCTCCCCTGTTTATGTGTAGTGTTTTTATTAAATCATTCTTTTGTAATTCTACATCACCTTTATATATTTTAAATTTATCTAACACTTCATCTTTTGCATGCAATAATATATATAGTAATACCTCGATGCATCATCATAAAAATAATAACATACTTCTTGTTTCCAATAGATGGTGTTGCTAGAAAATCACATAGATCACTATGTATAAGTTCTAAAAACTTAGATTTCTTTTTATGTCCTTAATATATCATCTAGTTATCTTTGTTTACAAGCAAGTTTTACCCTTTTAATTATTTATGTCAAACGCAGGAATTAAGCTGCGTTTAAAAATATATCTAATAATTTTTTGTAATGTACATGTTCTAGCATAGCATGTCATAATGTTGATATATACTCTATAGTTAGTATCAACCTTGCACATAGAATTATCAATTAAAGGAATATTGATATATAATCTTAACATGCCATTAATTAAATATCCAAAATCTGAAAAATTACTAAGTTTTATAAGATATACTTATCCGTTGCTAGTACTTGTTTGTAATCATAATAGTTTAGTACAATACCACATAACAAGGCCCTTAACTGAAGCTTCACATTTCCAAGGTCCTTAATTAGCTTGATAGAAACATTTCATATTTGCAATAATGATCCATCGTTTATTGGTTTATGTTAAATAAACCAACACTGATCCTTGCATACATGGTTTGTCATTCTTGAATCTACCACCATGTAACATCACCATTCTACATATAAAATACCTCAGATATTAGTTACACATAATTCTGAACCGAATTATAAGTTATACTGTATTCTGGCTTTATGGGGTGTTTTTGTCATTTGACCACTTGGTACTGATGTCAATTTTGCTACCGTGATCAATTGCTATAGATGATTAACTTTGCATAATATTGAAAGACTAAAGTTATTATTGAACATAATTTCTATCGACAGTTAGTAGCAACTTACTACTAATGCACTGATTCTTTCTTTCAGATCATCAAATTTATGTGACTCGTATCAATCAAGAGATTTTGAAGCAACTTCCATATGGTTGGTTATTTGTTTCATATATTTTGTGTGTTAGTTTATCATTAGACATTGATGATTTTGTTGGAATCCTTAAAACCTTCATAGTAATTTCTAATATATGTTAGGTTTAACTCATAGTAACTACCCACATACTTGGTTCATAGTTTCAAATTATGTCATATATGTAGATTAATTTTATGTTATTTATATCTTTACTACTATATAATATATTTTAGAAGAAAAATATAGTAATTTTACTCAATTTATAAGAGGCCTAATACAATATTTTAAATATAGAGTACAAGTGTCTTATGTTATAGTTTTATTTTTACATCTATTAAATAAACTCTTTTAATTAATACACTATTTAATACACATTATTAATAAATTATTTAATAATATAATATTATTTAATTCATTACATTAAATATTATATTATTTGTAATACTTAAAAATGATATTTAAATTTATTAAATACTATTTAAATAATTAAATGTACAACTAATATTTATAATAACTAATAGTTATATTTTTTAGTGGTATTTTGGGTAGTCGATAACGTTAGTATTTATGAGTAAATTTGTTAGTAAATGACATATTATTTAATATGTCTAAAAAATATAATAATAAAAAGTATAATAATATTAATAAATGATTATTTTTATTAAAAGGTTAACAACAACAATAACAATATTGTGTAAAATTTAATACTATGTTTTTGTCATGTTATTATATGTATAACAATCTAATAATAACATATTATTAATCATGATACAATGTTATACATTTTATGATAGTTTTTATGCAAATACTTTTAACGTATTTGTTTTACTTGATATCCATGACTTATTAAAGATCATATATCAATAATAGTATCATGACGAAATAATAACGAATCACTAAACCATGTGTAAATATCCATAAGAATCCGAGTGCTTATATCAATCAACTCACTAAAATCATGATAATCCCAAAAACTATCATTGCGACGTTCACATATACATTTAAAATCAAACCGTGACGAAGCGCGTGTGTCCACTATACTATTATATAAAGCAAAACCTTAGGATTCAAATGTAATTATACAAAAAAATTAAGACACCTAATAAAACTTTTTAAGCATTAGGTACAAGTGTTCAATGCAATCATTCTTATTTTAGACCTTATTAATAAACTTCTTGTAATTAATACATTGATTAATACATTATCTAATATTGTAAGATTATTTAATTCATTACATTAAATATTATATAATTTTTAATATTTTAAATTAACGTATAACTTTATAAATAAGTATTACCTTATTTGAATACTTAACTAAATATTTTTATAATATAATAATAATAATAATAATAATAATAATAATATAATAATAATAATAATAATAATAAAATTTATAAATAAGTATTATTATATTTGAATACTTAACTATATATTACTAAATACTTTTATAATAATGATGATAATAATAATCTATATCTGTATCATCTATTATTTATTACTATCTATAAAACATCACTTGAATATAATATTGTAATTTTACAATAATTTTAAGATAACATATAAAGGATTGCAAGCTTTAATCTTTAATATTAAAAGAAATCTTTTTATTATACTCTGATTCTGCTTCAAAAAATATACCGTATGGTTTTCTATTAATATATCTATATTTAATATCTAATGGCATAACAAATCTTTTTATTGTTGTATCAAAGCAATTCAACCTATACTATGTCGAATGTAAATTTTCTTGAAAATATTCGTTAAACTTTAATCATGTTCAACACTTATGTTTACTTAAAAGTTGAGTCACTCAACTATTCTTGTTAATGCTAATTAGTTTTGTAACAATATAACATATGATAATAATCATAAGCCGTATAAGAGATTTAAACCATAAAACAAAACAATTGATAAAGTAAATGAAATATAACAAGTACAGACTTGTAAATTACCTTTTATGTTTTATACTTTTTTTGCATAATATTTTGCAAATCCAGTAAAACTTTTCCATATGTATACTTGTATAAAGGGAGGGCAGAGATCTAGGAGTACCATTGAGCAAGTGGGAGAGTCTTTTCTTTCTTTTTTTATTCTTAAGGGGGGTGTTATGTAATTAACTTGTTACGTTGTTAATATAATAAATTATGTGTAGGAATTATATTACATTATGTATGTTTTCTTCATCTTAAAAATGAAAGAGATTGTTGCTATATATAGTGACGTATTGAAAAGTGTACTGTTTAATCATTTTAGTGATGAAAAGAATATGAAGATGTAACACAAGTAGTAATAATAGATACTCGTATTTTCTTATTCTATGTTCTAACATGGAACAATCTAAGAAGAGAATAATTGACGCATACAAATATGACAATGAATGCACTATTGTGAAGAGAAATAACGTTACACAACAAGCGCATGATGAGGAAAGTATGTCACTCCCATTCGTCTCTCAACATGAATAATTCTTCATTGACGTTGAAAAGAGAAAATAGACAATGACTAACGATTTGATGCCAAAAATAATTGAGATGGGTATACAATTTTTGTGGCCAACAAAGCTATAGATTCATGTCATCTCATACAAGAAAGCGAATCGTTTATAAAATCACTCTTAAAGGAATCAATAATCTCACAAACACACACTCATACTAATGCAAGTAGCTTAATTACTAACTTTACGAGTGATAAATCATCATTTTCTCATAATTTTGTATCTTTCAATGATCTACAAGAACAGTGATCAAAGGTAGAAATCAAATACTGAAACTGCTAGGAATGTTATCAACAATGGTACCTAGATATATCAAATAGAATAATTTACTTATCATTGTATTTTGTAAGGGTGAATGGGTTGATCTGGGTTCTAATGGTGTGAGTTTAACAAAAAAAAAGGTTTAAGGCTCAAAATAGTTTGAAAAGAAAAGAAAATCTTAGATTGTCTCTATCATTTCTGTGCATTTATCAAGTCCACAGTCTTAGCATGCATCAAGTCACACAAGTTCTAAAACAATGAGTCATATGACCTACACTCAACAAATAAAACAGATTTTTTTTGTATGAACTAACAATCTAGTAGGCTTTAATATCTCACCAAATTAGGAAATAAGGTTGCCGATGTGCGCATGCTTTTATTACACCAATAGCTTGTTAACCATAATTAGGTAATTCTTAACTTCTTCTAAAAAGCTTGCTAGACACAATTTCTTACGCTATCTTGGAATTAGACCATGACTAAGGACCCTTACATCAAACAAGGTAGGAATCAATTGGTATGCTTGTCGTTTTCGTGTCCGATTGGATCGCTTAAAAACAAAAAAATTTAAAAAAAAAAATCCACTTTTTCTTTCCCTCATCCCCACACTTATGATACATTGTCCCAATGTATAATTTTTAGGTTAAATGTAGGGTTTTTTTATTCAATTTATCCAACCAGTCAACATAAACGACTTTTCAACCCGAACCGACCCAGACACAAACATAACCATTACCAAAATAAACTACTTAAACAAACACATCAAACATGAAACACAAAAATTAACTTCGGGTTGCCTCCAGATTAGCGCTAAGTTTTAGGTCTTCAGCCAGACCGTACCTGCGACCACTCATGGTGGTCGAGTAGGATGCTTGACTCCGGTATTTTTCAATCGGTGGGTCTTCAACTAGATCGCATTGTGGCCCAAACATTAATGCCTCAACTGAGACTTTTATAGGATCAAGTGGATCGTCAACTTTTTTCTTTATTTTAGGCTTCTCATCTTTTGTTTCCATCTTCATAATTGGCTTTCTTTTCTTTTAAATCTACCAATTCCTTCAAGTCCACATGCTTATCCCTATCATACTTAAAATCATTCTCAAAAATGGTGTTCGTGCTTACATGTGAAGTATAAGTAGGAACATAACGTTAGTCATATCTGCCACAAAAACTTTATCATTAACAAAATAATTAACCGACTTGGAAAATACATCAAAATGTAACTTACGAGTTTCATAAGTCATGTCAATTGTTCCATCCCGACAATTGATTTTAGCATTGGCAGTTGCTAAAAATGGTCGACCCAATATGACCTTCGGTTGCTCATTCCTTCTCACCGGTGCATAATCAAGCACCATAAAGTCCATGGGGTAGTAAAACTCTTCCAACTTGATTATAACATTCTTTACCATCCTCCGAGGACAAGTCAGCTAACATTGAGTCAAGTCAGCTAACACCACAGTGGTGTTAACTTCCTCTAAAGGACCAAAGTCATGCCAATCATATATCATACCTAGCAAGATACTAACAGATGCTCCATAATCCAAAAGTGCTCTTTTTATCTTCAATCCCTAATTTGATTGGAATGATGGGTGCTCCTGGGTCACTCTCTTCCACTGTATCGGCTTTAACTTCCTTATCTGCAACTTGTTGTGAAAAAGAAGTAAAGTCGTTATCAATAATTTTAGAGTCAGGAAAGATACTAATCGAATTGATGTGAACAATTCTCATATTTTGTGTGTTGGTTCCTTGATGTTGAGGATTGATCATGGTATCACTCGGTGGCTTTCCAGGGTTCTTTTAATTTGAGCCACATCCTCTGCAAGTTGACCCACTTGTTTATTTAAGGCTTCATAAGCTTTGTCCCTAATTTCATTTTCTCTCTTGTTCTCTTGTATATTCTCCTTCATCATGTTCATCAAAGCATCTAACTTTGCATTTGTAAACTCTGCACCACCAGCTTGTTGACCTGTATGGTTGTAGCTCCCTTGATTGTTTCCTTGAGAATATGAGGTTCTTTGATAACCATTTTGATTGTAATTCCCTTGTGGTTGGTTATGGTATGTTTGAGCACCTTGGTTATTACCTTGGAAGTTAGGATTCATTTGGTTTGAAGCATTCCCGTACTTAAAGTTAGGATGATTTCTCAATCTGGGATGATAAGTATTGGAATTCATATCGAATTGCTTTCTATCTCTGTAAACTTGATTAACTTTCTCTTTTCTTTCCATCACCAACTGACATGCATCAACATTATGACCCAACTCACCATATTCTTCACATACATCGTATCCTATAGTTGCAACCTCCTTTGCACCCGTTCGCCCTAACCTAGCCAATTGTTTTTCTAATGCTGCAATCCGTTCCTTAGTCTCATAGTTAACCGTGGTTGATCCTACCAAATTAGGTTTAGATCGTCTATTTGCAGAAGCTTGTGCTTTGAAGTTTCTACACATCCTTTCTAAAAATTCCCAATCCATATCTTCATGATTAGATAAGAATGTTCCATTACTTGTAGAATACAAGTATTTCCTTTCTTCTGGTATTAGTCCATCTGAAAATGCCTTAATCAATTCCCACCTTTCAATACCATGATGAGGACACATGCGAATCAACTCCTTGAATCTTGTAAATGCCTCATGAAATTGCTCACCCACTTGTTGAAAAGATCGAATGGCCTCTCTTGCATCACTTATCTTTCCCATAGAGTAGTATTCTTCAAGAAAAACCCTTTGCATCTCTTGCCAAGTATGAATACTACTGTCAGGTAAGGTGAGGAACCACTGCTTCGCCCTATCTTTCAAAGTAAACTGAAATAATCGTAACCTTACTTCGTCTTGTGTGAAGTGGTTTCCGGCAATAGTGCTGCATATGGCATCAAATTTAGCAAGATGCATATATGGTTCTTCTTTTGCAGTACCCATAAATGCAGGAAGGATGGTGAGATAGTGAGGGCGTACGTCAAAAGTTCTTCCTCTCCGGTTTGGAGGTGCAATAGGATTCGGATTTTCAGAAATAGTCAGTCTAAAATCGCTATCCAATCCTTGTACTTGAGCTCTTTAAGGTCTTCTTGGCTGATTGATATTATTATTAACCCTACCCCATTGTTGATTGATAGGTGATGCATTCCACCCATGCTGATCATTCCCCCAATTGTTATTTCCATTGTGTCCATCACCTCTACCGAAATTCCCATCCCAAGCATCATAATTTGCACCATTATAAGGTTCTTCATTGTTATTACACTCATCTTCGTAATCTTCATCACCCGTGTGAACACTATGCATGCTCACATGATCAAAGTCATCTCCTTGATTGAGGTTATTTTGATTCATATTATTGTTGGGTGGTGGTTGATTCAGGTTGTTGTTGCAGTTGTTATTTGGTGGTGGGGGTGGATTTGGGTTTTGATTTTGGTTATTGGGATGAGGGTTTGGATTTTGAGGTGGTTGGTTATTTGGATTATCCATATGAGTTGAATCAGACAAACTATCAGCTGCTTGATCAATAGCTTGTGAAATTGACGTAGTTGGTAACCCTGATCGATGTAAGACACAATTATACCTTACTGATTTCTCTATCTCTGGATCGAATACTAGTGGTGATTTCCTACGCGAATATCGAGTATGCATGCAACCTGTCACCTGCACACTGAAAACACCAAGCGTAACACGAAAATAAAAACAAATAAAACAAGACAAGTAAACAAAAATTTTAAAACAAATCAATTAACAAAACACCAAGCGCACCAATTACCCGGCAACGGCGCCAAAATTTGATCGATGTCAAAGTATCAATCAAATAAGATGTTAAATTATGTGTTCCTATTCACCTTAGACTAGTTAGGGTAAGTAGGGTTGTCGTTCCTCTTGAAATTAGTGGTCGGTGTGTTGTACTTTGATTTGTATGAAAACAAATAACCAAATTATAAAATTAATTAAACTATTGGCTCTTGGCTGTTAAAATTGGATTTTTGAAATAATTAACAAATTAACTAAGAAAACAAATTGGAAATAATCAAACTTGATTAAGAAAACGATTATAAGAAAGAGTAATCCACTTCGGATCTAGATTTGGTTTTCAGTAATTGTTTAATTCAACTTCATAGAAAATCCTTAATATGGATTCTGTACGTGCGATGATTAAATTATATCAATAATTAAGACTTAATAGGTCTTAATACACAATGCTAATTCAATTAGAAACCAAAACTTGCAATCATATAATTTCCGGAAGATTAAATGATATTCAAATAAAAGTTTACCAAAATCATTGTTTAAATAATCAAAACACAAGTCAAACTTATGAAAGAACTTAACATGTTCAATTCCAAAGTTTAATCCCAACAAAGTTAAACATAAACAAAAACCTAATCACACAAGACCTAATACCAGAAGTAGATCACGAGAAGATTAGCCGCTCATTGTTCTTGAATGATCTTCAAAACCATTGTTGATTTGCATTCTGGATGATTATATATTGTTTTTGAGAGTTGAAATGGTGAACTTATGGCCTAAGAACTCCTAAAATTTGTCTCCAAACGTTCTAGGTTGAATGGGGGGCAGGTGGTGGGTGAAACCTAACAAAAACATGGTTTTATAGGTCGTCCACGAAGACTCTGGCGTAGGCTACGCATGCCAGCGTAGTCTATGCTGGGGTGCTTTCTATTGTTTTAAAACTGAAGCTGGCGTATCCTACGGTGGCTACAATAGGCTACGGTGGGAGCTTTTCTGCCGCACTTTGAATCTTTGTTTCTTGACCCCTCCAATGTCTTGTTTCACCATGTAAGCTTCCAACTTGATTATTTTACCTACAAAATCACTTTCAACTCCTAGTTAACCGATTCAACATAATCAAATGCATAAATACGAGTAATCATATTTAATATTTAACATTTAAACACTTGAAATACCATTCCAACACACTCGTATCAATAGTGTGTTTATAAATTCTAATCCAAGCTCCAAAATTTTCTTCTGTAGAAGAAATATAACTTATAAATCATAAAAATATGTCACAGACTATAAAAAGTTATAACGACTATAAATTATACAACTAATAGCGACAACTTTTATGATATATAATTGATTTTAATGATTTACAAATGCCCGATTTCAAAATTTGATGTCTAAAGGAATATTTTGTAAGTTTTATAGATTGTAGAGCCTGGATCTCTCTTATGAATCGTGTATAATTCACTATCACATGAAAATATTTCAAAGTTACTTATAAAAGTCTAATCAGATAATTCACAAAAAATAAAAATAAAAAAAGACAATAACGCATATGCAGTTCTTTTATGAAAAACATATACTTGAACTAGACCAAAGATCTATTTGAAGTTGGTGAGCCATAGTAACATTTCAGTTGACGATGTAACTGCTAACAATTATTCAGTTTTATTATTTAAAAACCTTCAACATGCTAATGACCAAGTTACCACTTATGAGTTGTTAGCGGTTGCTACTCAGACTCACTTACTACTAATATGAGTAGCTACCTATAATCATTTTAGTGACAATAAGAATATGAATACAAATGCTAAATATAAATATTCATATCTTACATTTTAGAATTTCAACAAATGTCCAAACATGAAAGACTAAAAAAAGAGAATAACTAAATGACACAAAGAGAGACAATCAATGCACTATTATTCTAAACAAAAGATCAATTTTATGTGAAGAGAAATAACAATGCAAAAATAAGCGCATGATCAAGAAATAATCTAACACACGTTCTTTTGTTAACATGAAAAATTATTCATTGACAGTGAAAATAGAAAAACATTAAATAATTCACCATTTTATGTCAAATAATTAATAAATGTAGGCATTTGTATGGCTAGCAAAGCTTCTTACTTCTTAGTGAGCTCATAGTTGTCACTGATCGGTTGCTATTGACAATCATTTACTACTGACTTGTCACTTAGTAATGACGATTATTTGTCATTATATTCATGTTGCAACTGATCTGTACTAACTTCCTATTGATGATTATGACTGGCAATTGTTTTCACGTAATTTTTCATTAATCATACAAATCTGAGGCAACTTTGAGTAACATTTTAATACAATTTCAGAGATCACAGTTGTCTTAAACACACGTATACTCTACACATCTTAACTTGTATCAAATTTGAACATTAATTTCATTCTAGTTTTGAGTAATCCAATTATACTAAAATAATATATTTTGATGAAATAAAATTATGAACATATTTTCACATTTACTACTCAATAATATGTCGATTACCATTATTATGATTAAAGAATATGATTCTTCCTTAGATCCCCAAAGTATTGTTTGATATACCAATATGCAATTATACATTATAGTTTTATGAGATAAAATAAGCATCTACTGGCAATATCCAAGTGTATTGTTTAACATAAACGTACACATCTTAGACACATAGATAAAGACATCATAATATGTCTTGGAGGTTGCATAGTAAGGAGGGTAATTCAAACATATTAAAGATCTTTATAATCATAAAATCAATGGTTACTCATGCTTGGATCGTAATGTTTGGACCATATACTCAAATGAGTGATGTTATGCAATTTTTTAGCTTAAGAAAAATGAGAGCATAAACACATGTCACTTGAAAGTAATACTCGGCGCGTAATAAGGCATGAACACATGTCACGCATCTAAGGAATTATGATTATCACCAATCCTAACTGTTGATATGTCACACTCCTGATTGCATGAGGGGTATGACCCAATTGCGTAACAAACTCCTTGGGACTACTCCCATCATTATACATGATGTTTTTACATGCATCGTAGAACTTTTTAAATACAAGGTAAGGAAATTGATTTCATGCACAAATACTCCCTGAACTCTCTCTTTTTTCCCTAAACCTCTTTTCTTATAACCATACTTATTCTTATGTCGGATTGTTGTTACAGAAAGACTTCCCTCCCTGTGGCGTCTTAACTGGTGTATTTAATTTGGGTAGGATTGGAGCAATGAAGTCTGACCTAGTAGATTGGAGCTCTATCAGAGCAATCGAGACACGTGCGGAACTCGCATAGTATGATTGTTCGTGATTGAAAGAAGACGATATGCAATGGTCAATTGTTTTTTTTTTTTTGAATGGACAACAAATACTTTAAGTCTGGTCACCCGGGTAAACCCATTGACGAAAGGCCACACACACCCGCGAACACAGACATCGCTAATGACCAGTCTGGCACACCATTCCAGGGGAAACCCACTACCAAAGGTTCACTATGATAAAATATCTAGCCCACTTGATGCATATTGCACCAAGTGAGACTCGAATGCACGACCTCTATTCCTGAAATCCATGGGGTGCCTACTCCTAAACCAATTAATCTAGGGCTCATTAGCTAGTTAATTGTTATTTACAACCACATGAATCATTAACTTACAATCTCACTACTCTAATAAAATAGTAACTAGGAGGGACACGTGACAGTATCACATTTCTTCTCAACAATTTTTTTCCACTTCTCTCTCCTATTAAATAATCACATCAATTACTAATAATAATATTTAGTTTTTTTGGATTGAAATAATTATTTAATAAGTTAAGAAATAGGTCTTTTATTAATGTTATTTTTTAAGAAACAAATATTTATTTAAATAGGAAAATTGTATGTAACATCAAACTTTTTTAGAAATACAAAATACTTTAAAATTGATGGTTTTATAAAGTAAAATTTCTATAAACAAAAAATAATTAAAATTTGAAGTTATAATAAGAACTATTTTAAAATGGTATTTTTTAAAACGTTTGCTTTGAAACAAAATTTTCGTTATATTTATAATAAGAAATGTTTTAATCATATCTTACCTTAAAATATTATTTTATAATTAATAAATTTTAATTCTATTTTATATATATTTTTTTATTAAACTCATGTAATAAATGGGTTTACTCAAAGCTAGTAATATATAGAAAGAGTTTATCATAGTAATCATTGATCAACATTTTATCTTAAGTTGAAGCACACATGCATTTAAGTAGGTATTTACGGGAAGGAACTATAATACCTCACGAGCAAATTCATATGCATGATCAAGGTTTCACGACGTATCTTATGATTGTAGTTATGAAATCCTTCTGAGATTGCTATAAAAGTAAGATATAACGTGTTTTCACGTACAAAGATGACCAAGTTGATGATTTTTCTCTAAAATTTTAACATGGAAAACTTTTCCAAAAAAAATAATTGCACACTTAGTCAGTTAGATATTCGGTTTCTAAACAAATTATTACCTAACAGAAATAGTCAATAATATTAAAACCACTGACATTCTTCCCAGAAGTTGAGCAAAAAGAAGATTCAGAAATATAATTATGACAACAATATAGACAAGTGATTGATAGTATATTTTATCTCTCTAAACACTACCATATGGAAGTCTCTTTTATGGTTCCTTTAAAAGCATGATATGCATCATCTTGCTTTTCCACAAAAACAAATAAATATCTCATGTGATGGCCGGTACTCTTTATTCTTCTCACTAATTACTTTTAAATTCACTTCAACTACTTTTGGTATGATTCACAACTCTTTTTAAGCTCATGATCCTTTGCAAAGTTTAAGGTATCCTTTGGTAAAGCTTTCGTTTTCGCAGAAGTCGATTTCTTGAAACATATAAAGATGATGATCAAACAAGAAGATTGTGATGATACAAGGTTAGAACTAAGGTTATGTCCTCCAGGAGATGAGGGTGTTTACTCCTTGTCAAAAAGCTCACACAAAAGGTATCCCTTCATCTTAATTGTAATACATTTGATGATTTCTTTCTTTTGGTTTTTAACTGTGGTTTGAAACTACCTTCAATACCCGAGTGGGTTTTTCTGGGACGGGATGTCAACCGTTTTTACTGATTTTGACACTATAGGCCTACCACTGTGGAAAAAACCACATGAGTTAGATTTGAACCTAAGACCTTAAAGATCGCAAGCCCAAATCATCATCCCTATGTCATATATAGGACCAGAAGGTCAACAACATTTGATGATTTTTTGAGTGTATGAATTTACTATTAATCTGTAATAGTTATAAATGTTGTAGAGTTGCACAACCGCCCACAGTGGTGGGGTGGCCACCGGTGAGGGCATCAAGGAAGAACATTAGGACATCTAGCAACTCCACCAAGGTGGTGAAAGCTCCGGCTGATGGAGGTGGTGATAAGAACATGAGCTCTGATCAAGAAGAGAGTTTGTATGTGAAGATTAATATGGAGGGAGTTGCTATTGGAAGGAAGGTTGATCTCAAAGCTTTTGATACTTATGAGAAACTGTCTTCAGCTGTGGATGAACTTTTCAGAGGATTGTTGGCAGGTATGTATAATAATGTCATAAAAGCATTAATGTAACAAGTTTTTGCCTGAACACAATTCATAGAGACATCAACTCAAACTCCGACACAGTTAATAACTGATATTATTTTTGAACATGATGTGTGTAACCCATTTCTTTGAATGATACAAAGGGGTTGACATGTTAGCAAACATGTTGTAAAAGTGGGTTAACCCAGTCATAATTCTAAAACGATTTGTTAGCGTTGTGATAAACGGATTAGTGATTTAAAATAGTCGAATTAATGTAATTTCAATTTTTATTTTGTAATTTGACTTGGGTGTTTTTGGTTGGGTCTAATTGCTTGCTAGACCCCCTCTTTTTTTATTTATTTTTTCTCTTCGATGAAAATACCGTTGTTCAGAAAAAGTAAACCTTATAACATGTATTATTTTTATTTTAATTTAATTCGAGTTGACGTATTTTGAGTTCATATGGATTGATGTGTCAACATATTTAATAAAATGTTACACATGTAAACCAGAACACTACTCACCTAGTAGATGTTGAGTAAACACAAACACAACGGGTTTGTTTAATTTGTTAAAAAGTACAATGTAAAGACTAATTATTTTTGTGTAGTATGCCCATCTTATCAGACATTTTCACATATATGATTGAGAGTCAATGATATTCTTACTTTTCAATTTCCTTTAGCTCAAGGAGACTCTTCATATGGGATATCAAATAAGCAAACTGATATGACAACTGGATTGTTGGACGGTAAAGGAGAGTATACCTTAGTGTATGAGGACAATGAAGGAGATAGAATTCTTGTTGGTGATGTCCCTTGGGAGTAAGCATCTTTGTTGATTTATTTTGTTTCAAGTGAATACACAATTAATGAGTTACTCATATGAAATATGTTACGTTTTGTGTAGCATGTTTATATCTTCGGCAAAGAGGTTCGAGTGTTGAAGACATCTGAATTATCTGTTTTTTGCCAACGAGATAATTGATTAACTATCAACTTGATTTTTAAGTTTCTTGGTTTTGTTAGAGGAAAGAACGTCAAGTAATATTGTAAAAGTTGTCCAAATGGTCTAATAAACTAAAATTGAGGTTGCTATTGTTTGATGTGTGATATTGATTTTTGGTGTTGATCAATATGTACAATTTGCATTAAGGCTATGCTAGTGGGCCAAACATATATTGTTTCCGTGCTTTAAGCGGAATATTCAACTTTAATCATATTGGTGTTATTATTATTTGTTGTGGGTCATTCATATTTCGTGTAAAGAATAACTTTCATGGTTCGAGTATATGTGCTAGGCTAGTTGAACTCGAACCCTGTAGACATAGTTATAAGTTGAAAACTAACTCTATCAAGAAAAAGATTTATAATTACAAAATGGTAAAATAAAAATAAAAAAAGGACGAAATTTTCTTTTTAGATACTTGCATAAAGACGAACCGTAAAATTACATTCTGGAACCATAAGTTTGTGAATATGACGGTTTTATTTGCAACTCAACATAAAGGGTTGCATGTGTACGGACTTTAGATCTATATACAAAGGCCCATGGCCTTCATTTGAAAGACTAATCTTCATCCTTAGCCAATAACTAAAAGAAAGACAAAAGACCTTTGTACTGTGCCTAATCAGTTGTTATAAGTGTAGCGAAAATGGTAATTTCAAGAAACCAAAGAAGAAAATGGATTTTAGAAACAAGAAGAAGAATGAAGTGGAGATGCAAATATGGTTGAAGAAAAAGAACATACCGTTGAAATCACAGCTATTTCAGAATTGAATATATCCGTGATACAAGAATTGCACGTTGCAAAAATTCTGCCACTTCACATTTTTTGTAACAACAAAAATCTATTCAAAGATTACAAAAAATTACACGGACATGAACTAATGATGGATGAAAATCATACTTTAAAGGTCTTTTGCATGAGTTTCCATAGAATAACTTTCGCTTCTAGTAAAAGGTTGTACTCAAAGGTATTAATGTTACTAGCATTAGGAATATTTTGGTTTCTAGATGTTTATGCAAAATGTGTCATACATTAGTGGTATACACTACGTTGAAAGATCCTTTAGTGTCGTCTATGTTTGATGGGTCATTGTACAAGGTCCATAAAGAGCTTGCAATCTGCAAGTAATAAGGAATGTAATGTATCCATGTGTTAATACATCACATATATTATTATAAAGGATGAATGGTGTTATATGTAGGGCCGGCTCTTCTTTATTCAAGGCGAAGCCTTTTGTTTGGGGCTCCTAATTTTGTAGGGCTCCTAAATTTCAAGGCTAGGGTTTTGATTCAGAGTGTACATCTTGCTGGAAAACCATCTATGGAGTTTATATTAGCTTACTTAATATAAGATTTGTTATGATTTCGGTTCTAAAATCGCTGCATTTAAGGAGTCCATTAGTTTTCTAATTTGGATCTGCATATTCGCTCCCCTTGTCCCTTGACTCCTCTGGTATTATGTTTGATGTGGATGTTGTTTGGAAATATCTCTACATTTCAATTCATAGAATAAATATGTTTTTGATACTTATTTCTAAGTTCACATTAATGATGGAAGACTTATAGTTCAATAATGTCTCTATATATGTTTCAATATATAGTAATAAATGTTAGGTGAGGTTATTATACAAAGTGTATTTTTGCTACAAAGTGTGAAAAGACACAATAAGACTAAAAAATCATAAAAAAATTATATCTCACAATGTAAATCGAATTTCAAAAAAATATTTCGGAGTCTCTGTTTCTCTCGTCGTCCTCTTTCAGAAAAAAAATAAAAATAAAATAAAAATAAAATTATTGTGTCTTTTATGACACAATGACGTCATTGTGTCTTTCATAATGACGTCATTGTGTCTTTCATAAATGACACAATAAAAAAACGTTAATTTTTTTATTTTTTTTATTTTTTGTTTATTTTTTTCTTAGTGAGGACGACTAGGGGAACAAAAGCTCAGAATTACTTTTTTGAAATTCAATTTAGATTGTAAGATATAATTTTTTGTGACTTTTTCTGACTTATTGTATCTTCTCACACTTTGTAGCAAAAATACACTTTGTATTTGAACATCTTTCTAAAATGTTTAACTGTATTGGGTTTGTTCTTGAGTCTCCATGATTTTTTGATGGCCTTGAAAAAGATATTTCATCGAGTAAATTAACATTAAATATGAAATTTGAAATCTTCAGAACATTTGGGTGGTCAGATTCAAAATTACTTAATAAAAGCTGAACTTTTACCTTTCTGCTTGAGAGATTATGAGGTTGTGACTTCAAGTTTTTTTCTGAATTTTTCATGAATGAACTCTGTTATACGGTTGTGTATTTCACAACTCACCCAAATCATTAGTTTAGATCTTGGAGAAGAGGCTTACGCTTAGGATAAATATACTAAACATTTGGAAATAGAAGAACGTGTTTGAAGAACAAATTTTCACTTTGTTCTGTTAAAGCTTACACCAAAGCTGCTAGTCGTCTACAAACAATCAAATGATTCAAGATCCTACATCAGGTAAAGATCATTTTAACACTTAATCATGTTGTTGCTCGGTTGTATGATTGTATAGTTAGTGGAACTTTTTTTGAATACTTTTCTTTATAGTCATGTTAGAACTTTCAAAAATTTTATGGCAATATCATTTGCTTCACAACTGGAAATTGAAATCTAATCAAGATACATCCGCTTAAGTCTTTTTCTTTATTTTTATTCTCACAAGAAAATGAAATGTCTTTTATAGATCTATCATTTATGTTTCTAATTTGGTAAAACCATGATCTCAATGGTTCCTTTTTATTACATTTTACCTTGCTGATGTTGGTATTCTTTAGGTTACTATGGTTAGCCACTGACTTGCTATTGACAAGCAAATGTGTTGGATCGAACCCTAGATCCTTTGTATGAAAAAAAATTATCTATTAACTCTTAAAGATTCAATATCTTATACATATTTAAATAATCACATAATCATCTACTTAAAGATAGAGACACTAGCTAAAGGTATATATTGAAATGTCTTGCTCTATTTCTTTGTTTGAAGGAGGTTCACGAGGAAGGATACCCAATCTTAAAGTTTAACAATCTGCTTAAAAACGAGTTGAAGTTTCGAATGAAGTCTGTTTTTATTACCAAGTAAGCTGCTCTTCCAGTGAACGCTTGCTTCAAATGTTGATGGTTCGCAAGACCACATATATGAAATTTTCTATGCCATGTAGCCTAATATTTGATGGAATTAATTGTGCAAACAATGATACTAATAAATAGAGCAATACATCTTCTATACTAATAAAGCAAAGTAATTTTTCCACATGTCAACTTGTTACATTAATTTTATCACATGTTATTTTTTCATACTTATTTTGCCACATGTTACTAAAATAGCAAATTAAACATTTAATGATGATATTAAATGCTATATCCTTTCCAAATTCTAAAACATTTTTTTTCATAAATCAAAATCATGTTTCTTTTTATAAAAAATGTAATTTTTTAAAATCATAATGTTATTAAATAATGAAGTTTTATAATACAATGTACATTTTTTTAAAATTGACATTGTTTCAAGATAAAAGTTTAAAAAATATTGTTATTGTTTTGTTACTTCAATTAATTAGTTATACGTAATTTCAATCATATCTTATCTCAAAAGTTTATTCTATAATTTCTAAATATTAGTTACAAACTTTTATTTACATTCAACCCGTGTAATGCATGCGTTTTTAAACAAGTTCGAATATAAATAAATATATTCATCATTAAATATTCCACGTTGTCGGATGACTAAAATAAAACTAAAAGTTTCTTTGACTTTGGAGAGTCGAAATCTCTACTCTAATAAAATGGTAAATGAAGGTGTCACGTATCAGCATTACATTCAATCTCATCAAACTTTCTCGCTTCTCTCTCCTATTAAATTATCATATTAATTACTAATTATTTTTATATTATAATTAGTTTTTAATAAATTAAGAAAGAGAACTTTTTATAAATGTTATTCCTATAGAGATAGTTTTTATAAAAAAGATGTTTTTCTAAAAAATCAAACTATTTTTACGTAATATTTTAAAATTGGTATTTTTAAAGTAAATTTTTATAAAACAAAATAATTAAAATAGGGAGTTATAGTAAGGAAATTTTTAAAAATGAAAAAATTTTAAAACGTTATTTTAAAACAAAATGTTTAATTATCTTTGAAAAAACAAAAAGAAATTAAAAAGTTTATATTATTGTTTTATTACTTATAATTACTTATACATAATTTCAATCATATCATTTCTTAGTCTATCGTTTTATAATTAATAATTCTCACTCTATTTAATAATTTATTTATTCAAACCGTGTAATACACGAGTTTACTAAAACTAGTTAATAAATATTCTCGTTTGAGACATAAGAAAAATTTTCTTTAACCGACTTTATAGGCATACGGTAAAATTTCTTTAACTGACTTTCGAGGTATACTTTAGTAATTTGTAGTAAATGGAAAACCTCTGACTTTGGTATTATTTAAACTAGTTCAACTTGCATGGACCTTGCTGCTTGCATTCGTATAAGACTGCAAATGAACTGAAAGTTCAGCGAATAATTCGTGAACCTTTCGACGGAAAGTTCATTTATATCCGTTCTTTTAGTAAATGAACGAACACGAACAAGAAAATTTTATTCGTTTAGTTAAACGTGTCACATCCCGGCGGAAGCATGAAATGCTTGATGTGACTTATCGGTTCGGAACGCATTGATTACAGATACAAATAATCATAATAAGTAACTTAACATAACAGCACATCATCCATTCATAGATATATTCGGGTTACATACAATATTTACATATACAAAATTAGCCAACATAATGACTTTTACAAAATCTAGTGTAACCCTATTACAAAGTACTAGTAACCGCTTCAATCTTTCAGTAATAGTGGATATGTGAGTCCACTGATATGCTGAGATCATTCAAATTTACGGTTACTTTCACACACATCTTCCCAATAACTTCATACCAACCATTATACACATCAAATGAAAGTATAACACTGTTAGTCATTCTGATTACCTGAAAAAGCATACTCAAAACTGTCAACATAATATTGGTGAGAACATAGGTTTAATGACTCACAAAATATATATTGATGCAACACAAATAAGAATACAACTAAACCTACTTATATGCCAGGTGATTTATAACTGTCACAAATACAAATCATAAAATCAGATAACATAGCATCACAACACTCATCCTGTTGGTGCAGGAAATATTTTTCTAAGTAGCGCTACCTACATTATCAGACGGTTCCTCATCCAAATTAATGGTTGCAACTTATGACATAATGACAGTATATCTCAAAAAGGTCTTATTTAAAATTTGCATCAATCAAAATAGTATGTTTTTTCCCCCAAAAATCATAGATATAAAAAATGGAGCTATGAAACTCACCTTAATTTCCAGCAATATTTTATAAAAATTAATTTATAAGTTAGAAATAAATAATTTATTTCTTTAAAATTTTCAGCACTTTAAGTTATAACAAATAAGACATAATTATAAAAATCAATCAAAAATTCATCAAATTCACCAAGGTAAGATCTAAATTTAGTTTACTATATAAATAATTTCAGTAAATAATCTTTAAAACTCATTTTTCTAGATTTTTTATAATATTCCCTAAAATAGCATAATAGGATTGGACCTCTAATAATATGAAATTTGTACAGAAGGTCATTATGATATTTAAAAATCTTTCATAAAATTTTCATGATTTTTCACACTTCTTAACTATTTAATCTTATTTTGTTCAAGTTATACTTTCAAAAATACATAACTTATTTCTTTAACGAATTAATTATAAAATTCATTCTGAAAATCTAAATTAATGTAGATATCATTAGAAATTTTCTAGATTTATAACCTTTAAATCTTTGTTAGACATTTTTCTCTTATTTCATGGAATAAAATCATATAAATTCATACATCAAATAATAAATTCCCAAAATTTTCAGATTGTTATATTTAGTATTTTCTGATTGATATTTAATTTTTTTCCCACAATCACAGTCATTTAATTATTAAACTCATTTTACTTAATATTTCAAGAATCAATCTTCGTCTTTTATTTCAAAAATCTTGATTATCATAAGTCTCTTTATATTTTAGGTTTTAGAATTCTTTTTATTGTATTTGATGAAAAAAGTGTTAAAGATGTTTTGGGAATAGTTTTGATGTTTATATATATCAAACTAGTTACATAGGTATGTATAACAAATGTGTAACCTCTTGTTTTCAAGATAGTTTATAGGGATTAAAACTTGTCAAATAGATGAAAGAAAGGCTGAAGATGGTTGAGGATGGCTTCTAACTTCTTAGGTTCCAATATGTTCTTGATCTTGAAGGTGTCTTGATGGTATAACAACCGAGAATCAAGAGGACTTGAAGTAAGATGGTGGTTTTGTTTGGTATTGTAGCCGAGAGGAATTGATGAGGGTGTAGAGGGATGGTTTATGAAAAGAGTGACGGTTTTGGTGGTGTTTAGGAAGTGGAATGATGAACAATATGAAGATGTTTGATGATAGTTAAAATGTTCAAGTGGCCGAGAGTTAGAGGGATTTTAGTGGATGTGTGGCGGCTTCACATCCTTGGTTAGCCAAGAATTTGACAACAGGGCACTAATAATAATTACTAGTGGGTTATGTGACATCCTAAGAGGGTAGCTTAGTGTTACTTGGTGGGGCTTGGAGGTCGGCCGAGGGTTGGACACCAAAAAGGGTGAGAGGTTGCCACCAAAATACTAACATGATAACTCATAGATAGGGTAGATTATGGACACAATTTAGAGAGTTGTTAGTGTGATTATAATGCATAGGAGTTGACCAAAAGGTAGTGTTATGCATGGGAATCGCCGAAAGCATGGTGGCCTAAAAGTCATCATTAGTTGTGATGTTTCATACTTGCATTAGCCGAGAGTTTGACACCTAATCATCAT